>JASGAT010396221.1:0-39203 GCA_030220025.1 Chelon auratus
TTTTTTTTTTAATTTTTTTATGCAAGCTCTATCTTTGATTAAATGTCAGACTTTCACTGTCACATATGCTGGAAGAAAATCCTCTTTTTCCTCGGATGTTTCCAAGAAAAAGAGATCTGAAGAGCGCCGTGACCGCGATGAAGACGACGGGGTTGGTTTTGTCGACATGGATTGGACAGAAGAGGTTTTATTCGTGACTTACCTCAAAAATGTTTTGAAGATATCATCCTTTCAAAATGTCTTTTTCACATATATATTACAGTATCTATCTCGACACAAAAACCCCTAAAAGATTGTGTTGTTGCAGGCTTGTGGACAACCCACTGACCCACTGAGCTCTACCTCTGTTGTACTTTCTCAATTCCCTGCAGGTACAGGTCGACCACACCTGGGGAGGGTAATCTGACTGTGGATTTGTAGCTTCCAAAGTCTTTAGAGATGGTTTTGTAATCTTTTCCAGCCCGATGAGCAACAACAACTCTTTTTTCTGAGGTTTTAAGAAACTTCCACAAACATGTGTTGTGAAGATCAGACTGTGACAAATGCACACTTTTTTAAAAAAACTCAAAACAAAACGGGACTCTGAACAACATCTGAGTCTAATTACATTCATTGGAAACGCTTTTGAACAGATGGGATCTAATTTGGCTTTAAAAGTTACTTGTATTCCCAGATTAATGCACTAACTTTTGCACCACGCTGATATGTAATATTGGCTTGTTTTCCTGAATAAACAAACACCAAAGCATTGCATTTCTGTTTCATTTGTTTGACTGGGTTCTCGTTGTCTACTTTCAGGACTCATGTGAATATCTGCTGATGTTTCGAGTCATTTTTATGCAGAAATCTAGAAAGTTCTAAGTGATGACCCAAGCCAACTGACGAGTGAAATCTGCTTGATAGGTCAGTCAAGAAAAAGATTACAGAAGAAGAGTAGCAGTGAGCCTTTAGACAGATGCATTGTTCTTCAGTCTGTGTGCAAGACAGATAAAGACAAGTCCAAAAAATATATTAGATTGATTAACCCAATATCAATTTTGCAATAATTAAACCTTTTGGTAAGGTCAGTACATGTTGGTACTGGACAAGTGATCTTTCTAGCTACTGTAGCTGGATTTAGTGACAACAGAATTATCTGTTAAATCACTAGGCTGCCTGGAGACTGTCTGCATTAAATATATGGAAAGAAAGAGAAAATATTTAAGACTTAACCCCCTATGTTCCTGGCTGAGGCGCCTTGAGCAGGCACCTAACCATCAAATCGCTCCCCGGGCGCTACCCAAGTGGCAGCTTACTCCTCCAAGCAGTGTACACACTGCTGTGTGAACAGGTCATATGTAGAGAGAGAATTCCCCCACAAGGGATCAATAAAATAAATATATTCTGTCCTATATTGACAAAAGTAGAAGTGAGAAGCCAGTCTTCAATTTCAATCTACGAATCGGGCTTTTAAACCTTCAGGAATTATGTTAACGTGCAAATCAGCATCAACATCCGTAGTTGTCACCACTGGCAATAATATTCCTTGATTGGAGAAATGTATTTATAGAATCGGGGAAGTCTGGGAATAAATAAATAACTTGATATCTACACTAATTAATAGTTGCTAAATATGCATTTTTTTCGCCACTGTATTGTTTTGCAAATATTCAAAGCTAGCAGTGAAACCAAAGGCTTGCTAGAGGTTGATTATTGTGTACAGTATACGAGCAGTCATTTACATGAATAATGTCACCCTGTTTTATCACCAGAAATGTTTATGACAGATTAGAGGCCAGCTTCCAACTGCATTTTCATTCCAGTTATTTTTGTTTTAATGCATGTGTGAATCAATTAATTCTGTCATAAAGGACCACCGTAAACTGTGTGCGAGAGTTAATGAGTCCGGCATTACCACATCATTACACCAGCTGGCAAAACGGAGCATGTGTTGTTTGTCATAATATATGCTGCCAGGCTTAACAGTCATAAATTGTTTGGATTGGTAAAATTTGTTTTCTGTTTGATGACAAAGACAAAAGACCCGCGCGTTCGACATTACCATAGCAATAGCTTTTGCATACTTGCGTGTATTTGTACGTACAGTTGACTTGCTGATGGGATTTGTCGGCCTGATGTTCACATATCCAATAAAAAGTCATGTTTCCATGTTAAGTCCCAGAGATTTGTGGAGGTATTTGCAGGGTTTAAACCTCTCTTCATTAGTTTTTTTTTTTCTGTTCAGTGCTCAATATCTGCAACTACTAAGGATAAGGCTGAGGAATGGAAACTTCTGGGCATCTCTAGAAACTTCAGTTTCCCAATTGCATGCACATTGCTAGTGCTTATAATCATCATTAAAACAACAGTAGTAGTACAGTAGTGGATATACCAATCAGGAATAATATTCTGACCACCTTCTTAATGTTGTGTTGGTCTCATGTTTGCTGCATTGACCCGTCAAGGCATGGACACTCCTAGATCCCTGAGGGGGTGTGCTGTGGCAGCTGGGACCAAGACATTAGCAGCGGGTCCTTTAAGTCCTGAAAGTTGCGAGATGGGGCCTCCATAGATCGGACTTGTCTGTCCATGACTTCCAACAGATGCTCAACTGGATTGAGATCTGGTAAAGTTGGAGGACAAGTTGACACCTCAAACTCGTTTTGCTGAAAGAGTGTCACAGTCGTCAGGAAGTACAGTTTACATGAAAGGGTCTGCAACAACGCAAAGGACCCAAGGTTTCCTATCACAACACTGCCTCAAGCATCACACTGTCTCCACGGGCTTGCCTTCTTTCCATACTGCATCCTAGTGCCATGTGTACCCCAGGTTCCCCACGCACAAGCACCCGGGGCACTTTCTTCCACTGCTCCCTGGTCCAGTTCTGATGCTCACTTGCCTATTGTTGGTGCTTTCAGCAGTGGGCAGGGTCAGCATGGGCACCCTGACTGGTCTTCGGCTATGCAGCCCCACATGCAGCAAACGGCAATGCATTGTGTATTCTTACGTCTTTCTATCAGAAACAGCATTACCTTCTTTAGCAACGTGAGCTACGGTAGCATGTTCGTTGGATTGGACCACAGCCCTCACGCCAGCCTTCACTCACCATGTGGGTCAAAGACCATATTGCCACTGTTCCTTCCTTGGACTACCTTTGAAGACCATTGCAGTCCAGGAAAAGCCCAATTTGGCCCTTGTCAAACTTGCTCAAATCCTTATAGTTGCCCACTTCTAACACACCGTCTTTGAGGACAAAATGTTCACTTACTGACTATTACATCCCGTCCGCTAACAAGTGCCTAAATGAAGAGATAATCAGTGTTATTCTGGGTGTCTCTTAGCCATCACTGAAAGGAATCAATCTGAACTTTCATTCAATGTAAGATTTTTGTGTTATGAAATATAAACACTGAATCAAGTAACTCATGTAAAACGGTCTCTTGTATTGCTGAGCCGCCCCATCCATCCTCTCACAAGCAGTCTGCGACGCAGTGAGGGGGGAGGAGCTCGCCGTGTGTCAAGGTCAACGGGCCCTTCACCACTATGGCATGATGGGTAGCTCTCGCCCGTGCCAGCCAGTCAACCAGCCAGGAACTGCCGGGTTCGCCTGGCCAGCATTACCTTGACTGAAAGGAGGAAAGAAGGCACTTGCGCCCCCCTGCCGCTCAGTAACTGGTACCAAATGGTGCCTCCCCTCTGGGGCCTTGACCTGAGAGCAGGCAGAGTCCCAGGACACCTCAGAGCCGGGCTGGAGGATGGGCAGACAGCTGTCTTCTGTCAGTGGGCCGGCGGACCTCGAAGATCATCTTTCTCTGCACTCATAGTCGTTTAGCAGGAGACTTGGTCTAATTTGAGGAAGATATACAAAAGGTTGCATGGATATTTTGGTTATATTAACAACTAAAGATTTGGCTATGTTACTCCCTTCAGTATATATCATTGATCAATGTGATCTTTGCTCCTTTCTTTTGAAAATCCTTGAACCAGACATGCACCGTGTTCACATATAGATGTATGCATCGTCCCATAGAGGAAATATGTGCCACTGTGTGGTGAAACAGCGTAAACAGAGTATCCTCAGTTGACTTCCACTGGATAAAATAATAATAATAAAAGGGTTAAAAACGTAATAATCATATTGAGCTCTCTGAGTCCAGGTAATCTCTTCAAATCTGTCTGAACAGTGAACATGGGAAAACCTCAGTGAAACGACAATACATTTTCTCTCTTTTTCAATTCGTTTGAGACAAATCTCAGATGTTTTTTTGGAAGAAATTAAGATTTAACACAAGATGTGTAAACAGTCTCTCCTCTTGTCCTCGTCCTGCCTCTGCAGCCAGTCGGAGCCAGACTCCCAGGAACAATGTTATATGGATCTTGATGGGGAGAAGCTGCATAATTAATTTGTATATTCTAGCATGACAGATGTTTGATTTTGGCTGTAAAAGTAATTAATAAGAGAGTGGAGGGAGAGGCAGATTGCTGGAAGATTATTTATGAAGACTCCTCACTGAGCAGGTTGGAGGAGGGCGTGTGTGTGTTTGTGTGTGTGTTTGTGTGAGGCTATCAGCCCTTGCTCGAGCCCTAACATCACCTGCTCCCATGGCCATCCCAGCTGTTAGCCTAGGTCCAACCACTGTCATCACCGAAGATTTTTTTTTTGTAATATCTCTCTCCCGTTCCCAAGATAACAAATAAAACGACAAGTACACAAGAGAGGATTGAAATTTCATAAGAACGTAAAACCTGAGAATTAGTACGGGTGAAATAATAATTGAAATACATCGTGTTGTTGTTGTTTTAAATGGGAAAGCAAGCAGAGCAGTTAATACCTGGAAGAGGGAGATGAGTGATTTCAGAGAAGTCTCCTCATATTGACATCTGTCTGGAAGATTTCCAGAGGCTGGAAAGAAAATATTTGTGGAATTTATGTCATCTGGGAACAGTGTTCCTATATCTGTGATATCACCTTGGGTTTGGATTATTGGGTCTGAGCAGTGGAAACGTTAGTCGAGGCATTGTTGTATTCTGTATAGAAACATTTTTCCAATAACAAGCGATCAGGGCTGTAACCTACAGCGGCATGGACAAGAACGAAGTCTACTGGTCCGGCCTGTCATCCTCTAGATGTAAGAACCATGCACTTTCCTGCATGGTTCTCTGCTTCTTTGAAGGACAAGAAAATGGAACTAACTTTCTTCTCTGATTCTCTGAATCTGAAGCTTCTTCCATTTTTCTGATTCACACGTGCCCTTCCATATTCTTCTTCTTGTATCCAGGCACATTACATATTGATTTAATGCAACCCATTATTTCTGCAGTGCTACAAAGTACATTTAGTGTACACTTCATTCAGAATGTTGAATGATAATATAGACGTTAGCATGTCAGCAGCTCCACTGGCTTCCAGTTAAATCCCATGTTTCAGTACATCTTGTACTCAGCACAAGATCCTGCTACTTACCTTCAAGGCTCTTCACAACCAAGCTCCATCATATCTGTCTGAACATCTCCAATTACACAAACCCTCCTGTACTCAGCTACCCAACTTATTGCACCAACTGTCTACTGTGGGTTTCAGAGCATTCAGACGCTCTATACACATTTTAAATTGGCTTTTATTGTTCATGTATTATGTTTTGTTTAAGCATTTCTGTTTTTTTTGCAAGATAACCTTTAGTGCTCTGAAATGCGCCCACAAATTAAATTTATTATAATTGTTAAAATGTAATGTTTGCACAAGAATTCAGCTGATGCATGGACCATTAACATGTACTCCAAATTTCACAGGAAACTATCCTGCAATGATTATGTCAGTTGCATAAATACTTTTTGGTGGAATGCGCTGCAATGTTTACACTGATCCCAATTTAGGCTAGCTCCTGCTACCAGGCATACAAAAATGGGATTTTATCCAAATAAACCCAGACTGACGTAGGTGTTTATATTCTTTAAACAGAGCCATAATAAAATGGACCAGTATTTTGACTATTAAAATGAGTTTTGTCCAATTCCTGGCTGGTGGCCAGTGCCTGGGAGTCCAACGTTGTGGCCGGAACTCAATGATGACTCCCTACAGTAGATGATATGGCAATAGGTTAGGGTTTGTTTCAAGTCAAGATACTTTGCTCAAGACCACCAGCAAACTGGTGGACCAACTAAAATTGCAGCATATATATCCATTTAGCTAGAATTTCTAAAAACAAATAAGCTCAACGTGTAATCACGTTCCATCGCTGTGGTTAAAGGGCGGGCCTGGACTTACAGAAAGAGAGGCCGTAGAAAAGAAGGAAAATAATTAGACACGGCCCAGTGTTTTGCAACCACCGGGACGGGACAATTTATACCTCAATCTAGGCACAAACTTACGCTTTTCTTTTCTTTTTTTTTTGCCTTTTTATTACAGAGCTGTACAGCTTCTAATAATGAAATGTAATGGATGCCAAACAGTGAGGACAGGGAGTGAATGCAATTTTCTCAATGAGGGCATAAATCTCACACTGGGGTGGTTATTGTGGAGGGTCTTGTGGATATTCAAATGCTTGCTGCTTTGATTGAAGCAGTCACTGCACGGCCCTGTAACGCGACAGAAGGTTAGTGCAGGTGATCGGCCACAATGTGATCTTGTTCATTGCAGGCTTGAATGCTCTGTGGGATCTCATTATTATTCAGCTGTGATTAAAAAAATAAAATAAAATAAACCATAACTCTGATAGAGGAGTATAGGAAGGGATTCTACTTACTGCATATGCATGGTATATAAATATATCTATATATGGTTTATTATGACATATGTATTATATATTATTAGCTGTATTAGCTGAAGTCTACAGGCTTACATTAATTTAGAGGAGAACCAGTTGCAGGGATTATGAGAATTAAACATTCTCTATGTAAAAACGAGAGTGGGAGATGAAGCGATGCACGGACAACTATGGAGATATTAAGGTCTGACAGGCCTCTCTGTTAAGCCCTACAGCTACAAGGTGATGAAACAAACATGTTTTGGTAGTGGCTTCTGCAGGTGTCGCACGCAGGGAGTAGGAAAGAAGAGGGAGATTTCAGTTTCTTGGTTAATTCATACTCCTAAAACCCTAAATTTGGTCCCAATCTTTCCTCTGACGTGTATAATCCATAAAAGGCTGCCAGATTTATCAAAATTTGGCCTTTTTAAATCTAATTTAATCTCTAATTTTGCTGTAATTCCAGATATTTCATCACATCACTCATTGGATTGGGATGTGTTGGTGCAGTTTTCTATTTCCATTCAAATAACATCAACCTTTGTGTGCAGAGTGGCAAATGACACCATGCTTTTTAGTATGGTTGAATCTGTTACCTCCATTGTTGCCATCTATGGATCTAAATCAGTGGATCTACGCAGAATGTTTGTGCAAGTCACAAAAGTATTTCTCCAATAATCCGTGGGGCAGCTCCAGAACATATGATTTAATCATGCAAGCCCCACAGTGATCTGTTTAAATCAGTGCAGACAATGTACCACCTTGAACTGTAAAAGATGATGTTTAGCACAGACTGAAGAACTATGAATCAGTTTAATTTCAAGTGTTCTGTAGCTGCTTTGCATGTCAACTGACTCAGGTCATCATATGTTTTGGATATACCTCCTGCACTGTGTGGGCCTCGTAAAAAATATCACATCCATAGGTGTTCGGGGCAGTGATTGTAACTGATCAAATATTGATCATGATGATATTGTGTGTCCTGCATTTGGGACCCACCTCTGGTCAAACGTAACAATACACTGACATAGAAAAAGACTCGGTGAGGTTAATCAGCCTGTGTGGATCAGTTTAGTCTGCTGTGTCTGCATTTCAGAAGACGAGTAATTGAGTGATGTAGATTGATGGCCTAAAATATGTATGTGCTTTAGACAAGTATCCCATCAAATACTTGTTTGACCTCCTCTAAGTCATCAGATTAAAGGTTTTTCATGTCAAATGGTAAGACCACAGAGCGGGCAGGTGAGATCAGCCGGTGGAAAAGAACTTCTCAGCACATAATTGTACAGATGTGTCTGATTAATGGGGAATGCATTTGAAATTAATTACGGTGCAATAAATTAGCACTCTAACAAAAGACAAAGTGAATTGAATCTCTCTTTCTCTGAGCATAAATAGAGAGATGAAATATAATGAAGAAAGAAGAAAGCGATCATAAAGAAATACATTTGCATACTAATTAAACCAGCGTAATAATCTTCCTGATATTCTTCAAAGAAGTGTACTCAATAGAAGTCATTTCCATAACTGACTGAGTTATTGTCCTACTGCTGTGGGGAACTTTGTCTGCTTCATCTGGCTAAGCTTTTCTGCTTGTTTTAAACTTTTCCTGCTTCTAAACTTGAGCTCCGTTTATTGTAATTCGTGGCACACCCTCAGCGCAGGGTTAAATGTCCTTTCAATCTGTTAATTGCAAGGCTTTACAATTCAAAGGAGGGGGATCGAAGACCCGCTATAAATCAAACTACCCACAGGTTTTAATGAATTCCTCCCTGTGACATTGCGCTATCAAGGTTTTGTCTAACTTGAAGACTCAACAGTATTCAGAAGTACTTGAGAGTGCCTGTTAAAAAGTGACCTATGCTCAGACAAATCATTTTCACACCCAGGTGTCTGTTTTTTGCATCTCGGTGGGAGTAAAGTTTTTGCTGCCCGTATGGATTCCAGCTTCGTTTGTAAAATCTTTTTGTTTTGCTATCTCCATTTTTTCTGTCCCTCTTGAAAACACTTGATCTTGTGGGGCAAACATGCGTGGTCCAAATCAAGTAGAGCTCCCCCTGGTGACCGGCTGCAGTTTAGGTCATAGGCTCCACCCCTTCCATGTCAGTGGATGGGACTTGGGCCAAACTAAAACACAAGTCAAATCATGTTTTTCCAAGAATGGTTTCTGTTATTTTAGGTCGTTAATATAATGTCTATGCATGTTCAAGTGTCAATTTTTTGGCTAAGTTTTGTTTTAGTAGTTAATTGACGCTATAGAAACAGGATGTGACATAATGACTACCAGTTCCCATGCCAACCGCTCTGTAAAGCAGTCCAGTAGGAATGTGAGAGTTGTAAAAAATGAATAAATAAATAAAAATAATGTATAATCCAACATTTCTTTGCAACTGGTGGAGGTAGAGCAGAGTGTAGTATTAATTAAACAAAAATGCGAGTGAGTCTGGAGGAAGTGACTCCACGTGGCTCCACTCTCGGACCGTACTGTGCAGACCTTGGCTCCAAACTCGCAAGATGGCGCCGCCTGTATCCCCCAGAAAATAGAGTCAGTTTAGCTAATTCAAGGAAGTAGTGACATTGTCCATATTTATATACAGTCTATGTCGTGGACAGGTTGTATTTTTTTCCAGTCAGGGAGAAGCCACTGGAAGTGTTTATATGTTTATTAGGGCACTAATATTTAATTCAATGTGAACGTGTCTACATCGGTTGTCCTCTCACCTGAGTCAAACAGTAGAACTGCATCTCATTAAACTGAGATTTAATGCAACAACCAATGAGCGTCAACCAGCCCTTAAAATATAAACTTCCTGTGACCTAGATGTAGGTTTAATTACTTTTATGTTATTGCATCTGGAAACATATTAAATAATTATTTAAATAACGGGAATATTACATGCATGAGTTTATTGTAGCAAGGTCTGACATCATGTGACAATTGAGGTCGTCACACAGTATATCTTCCAAAGAAAGATATAAGGCATACCAGGGAACGTGGACACATTAATGTACAAAAACTTTCACTAGTTGAGATTAAATAAATCCTTCTGTTAATTTTCTGGCCGTCTGTCCCTCATCTGCAGTCGTCCTCCCCATCCCAGTGGGGTAAACCTCTCAGAAGCAATATGTAATTAAACTCAAAGAGCATATTCTTTAATCCTAAAGGCTATTATAGATTTATGGTCAGTGCATTGTCTAAGCTGCACAATGGCTTTGCTTCTCTCCACTCTTGTGGATACTGTGAGCCCATATATGTTCTTAAATGGGTAGATAAAGGTTTTGTAACCCTTTTAAATCTGGCTTTGTAATGGGAGTGCAACAGCGGCTCTTTGCCCTCGGAGGGGTAATACGTCAGCTTTTGTATTTGGCCTGGAATGGATAGAAAAGCTTAGACAGGATAGAGAAATCTGTAATTATAATGCACCGACCGTCATCAATGACATATTTCTGAACCCTTTTCCAGTCACATTAGAAACGAGTGGAGCTGTACATGTCAAATTGTAATTATGGTGTATTCATTTTTAGCTCCCAGGGATTAAAACATTGAGTATGTTTAATTGTAAGTGTTCTACATTTTAGAACAGTGGGGCCCTGATTAAGAGTGACCTATCCCCATGACGGGATGCTTTGAAATGCCATGAATACTTAACTTAATTGCTACTTTCATTTGCAACATTTTGACACAATCTCAATGCTGTGGGTCTGTGGGGACTTGCTGATGTCATGTTTCCCTTGTGTCCTAACAAGACTTGGTGGAACAGGTTTTTTTTCCCTCTCTGTCTTCCTCTTTTCATTTTAATTTATTTGGATAGAGGCTGCACGACTTCAGAAGTCGACTGTTAAGTGATGAAAGTTGACACCAACTAATCACTGATCTCGTCACTAATAAAAACACAGTAAAAAGTAATGGTTTGCAACAAGGAAATCTATATTCTTGACCTGAATACATACGCTGAGAGCTTGTGTCCTACATACTGTGAGCTGCAGATATGTATAGCCTGTATAAAAATAGGCAGCACCTCTGCACCATGAATAGCATTTACTAGGACTCCACAGAGTCCTAGTACAGAGTTAGATGGGATGGTGTGGTTGGATTAAAAAAAATACAGTATTTCTCTGAAGCCATCTCCTCGTACAGAAGCTAAAGGTCTAATAAGTTTAGACGATTAAATTAACCATCAAATTGTTGATGTGCAGCCTCCTTGTCTGTTTTACCACAGGGCGTTTGGTGAAGTTGTTAATTGTCCAGAGGATTTGGACCGTTCCTCTGCTAGTAGTAGTACTTTTGTTGTATTACAGGACATGTCACTGTAATATGGGCTTTATCTTTAGTGAAGTATTTCCACACACTTGATGAACCGCTGGTAGGTTGCTGCAATGACCCACCAGGCTCTTTACCTGTCTTCTGAGGCGACCATGTTATTACTGTTGTTGTTTATTTGCCGGTGATGATGTGAAGACGATGAAGAAAAAGATCTCCGCTGACACTGTCTCTCTTGCATATAAAGAGGTTTATTACAAAAGAATACAGCGTCTGATACAAGCATTTGCAACTGCTCGGAGAGCCCTTCTGCCAAATTGAGACTCTCCCGATCTCCTCTGGTCGTCTCTTTTTATACCCAACATGTTTGTCTAAATGCATAACATCAGGTAATGAGGTCATCACTCCAACCTATAGGAAACATACAGAATTCCTTGCTCATGGAAAAGATACCTTTAAACTCAGCTTAATAATCAACCTTCTAGCTCCAAGGTTCCTGTCTCCAAACATTAACCTAAACATCTGGCCGTTTTCACACTTGACCTTTGACCGTCCCTTACACACTTTTAAAGTTCTTTTCTATTGGACCGTCTATTTCCTAACCCTAACATAAACACTGACTGCCTTATCCATGTCCTTGGTCCACATCGTATGAATGGTTAACTTCACAGAATGTTTCTTTTTGAAATATACCTCACTGTCAAGTGATCAGTGACTAGTCGACACGTCACAGCAGCAGAGAAGCCGACAAACTGACAAACTAGTCAGCTAGTCTGTACAACCCCTAGTATTTAATTTAAAAAAGCAACTTTTATAATTGAAATGTTAGTTGCCCGAACCTATCCTGACAAAGATTGAACGGGTAAAATCATCTTGTCCAATCTTTGTTTTATATTGAGGCTGACAATACGAAGCAATAGCCAGACCCATGTCAATGGATGAGAGCTGGGATGGGCAACAAATAAAAGTTGAGGGGTTCACTCTCCCCAAAAACTTCCAATCTGTCAGAAAAATGGAGGTAAAGCTTGGTGTTCTCCAGTTCCTACTGTCTGTTAATCCTGCTGCAAGATTAACAAATAACAGAAACGTGGCAGTGTGGGATTACCAGGTAGGGGCGTACATTTTAAAACAGATGAGGACATAACAACAGCAACGAGTGTTACAAGTCAACAAACGACTCTGCGACATTGTAGCTAGCCATACTTGGCGCTCACAGTGAACAGCTGTTGAGACATTTTATTATTTGCTAAAAATGCAGAGACTGAATTTGATTTGTCTCTTACCTGTCTGTAAAATCCTTCCGGGTTTGCAAATTGCTAGAACGTCGGACTTTTCTTTACAAGCGTTTCTTCTCTTTTAGCATGTATTTGTACGATACAACTAATAAAAGGCAACATACGTTTTCCTCTGAAATGAAACAAAACCAGGTGCGATCACACCCTTTGTACTTCCCAAACGAGTAAAATGTGTTTTTATTTTCCAAACAGCTGTTGGATCCCCGTGTCCTTCTCTGTCACACTCAACTGAAAATTAGCAAATTAGTCTTGGTGTCTCAATGATAATGTATTCTCTCTTATTTGACTTTTTAATGTGCTTTCACCTAATTATCATCGCATACTTCCTTAAATGTGTGCTCAGGAGTCTGGGAAGGAAAAAGGAGGTCAGATTTTAGAAGTATTGGCAAAGGGCCTGATCCTCTCCGGTACCCCCAATCTGCCCGTTTGTGTGCGATGATAAATTTTCCCCTTGAACATGATGTCAATATGTTGATGTGCCTTCCTTTATTAAGATACCATCCAACTGATAACAAGTCCTGCTGTGTGTTAGCAACATAAATAATTAGAACAGAGACCAAGGAACGGCAGGTGGCTTTTGGCACAAAGAAATAATCATACTTGATGTGGAAAATAAAGTAAAAGGACCCATCTGTTCACGGCGGGGGGAGGCAGAAAAACATACAACATATTGTCAGTAACATTATGAAATACACAGTTAATGATTTATTCATGGCACATGGCTCCGGACACTTGTTTTAAATAATCTAACAGAAGTGAGCCAGGGCCCGCTTGAAGGCTTCAAATTAACCATAGATTTGCACGATCACGCCTTGCCCATCGGCCATTTTGTCACAGTATTTGCTCGCAGTTTGACAGCGAATGAACTACCAAAACCAGGAAATGTAGAAATAAGCATCTCTGATGTAATATCAGCAGCAGAACCCTAAACCTTCTGTCTAGTACTATGAATCAACACCCACTCTATATAATATATATAATTGCCAGTTAATTGTCTCTAAGAGCAAAGTGCCTGATTAGCAATATAATCAATTTAACAAAGATTTACTTTGAATTATCATGTCACCTTGTCTATAAGGCGAAATAGTTCAAATGCAAGATTCATAGAAAGTGATTTAATAATAATAATAATAATACATTTTATTTAAAAGTGCTTTTCAAGATACTCAAAGACACTTTACTTAAAAAGAACATCAAATCAGCAAAACAATGTGAAATAGAACACTAAAAACACAATAGACTGAGCTAAACATTAAATGTAATTTTAAAAGCAGTTTTTGTCAGAGATTTGAAGGTAGGAAGGTCGGTACAGGCGTGGATGTGTTTTGGGAGAGAGTTCCAGAGGGAGGGGGCAGCTGCAGAAAAGGCTCTGTCACCCCAGGTTCAGTGCTTGGTCCTGAGTGATGGAGTAAGGAGGTTTGTGTCAGATGAACGGAAGCTGCGGGATTTTGTTAATTAATTTCTGTTATGAATCATTTTGCTTTTGCAATTTGTATTTCTGCATGCAGCTCAGCTCAGAGGCCATTTGGATATGCCAGAAGAAGAAAATTACCAAAATAAAGAGGGCGTTCAGGATGGCCACTTGAGCCAATCAAAGTTCAAGAGGCCTCCTGTCAAGAGCCCTTCGACTGTCACGAAGGTTTCGTCGCATTAAGGCCTCAACAGGCGCCTGCGCTGATATGATTTCTTCTCATTCTGTTGTGTGCTCGGCAGTTCATCTGTAGAGCGCTGCTTTACCAGATCAGATTTATTTACTTGCTTGATTGAGATGATCAGTTTAATGTGTGCTGGTCTGTGGAATCGTCTTTGGTATATAAATGAGATGATTAAGGCCGCAGGGCTTCCCTGCTCAGGGACTGGAACAGCTGTCTCAGATCACTGCAGCGCCTCCACCGTCAGAGCAAACCTCAACACGCATTGTTTGCTTATTTGTGACCATTTCTCCAATCTCTTCCGGCGAAGAAGCCGGAGAGTCCACTTATGATGAGTCAGGTGGAGTATAGTACAGTTAATTTATACATAGAACAAGAAAAAGAACAGAACAAAACCAATAACAGCTGCTCCACTGGAAGTGTTCTACCCATAGACATATATACATAGACGCCTCATTGAGCGGGTTGGCCCATTGTTACGATACGTCAACGTCGCCGCCATATTGGAGGAGGCAGCTCTGTCCCGCGAACCAAAACGCGTCAATGGTGTGAACTTTATTAAGCATCTTCTACAAAGTTAGTGCCTCTCATTTACATATTCACACACGAATGTATATATTCAGGAAACCGATATGAACCAAAAACAACATCTGTAACATTAACTACTCAGAATGTAATCAGACATTGTTTTTGGTTCCTGTCGGTTTCCTGAATATATACATTCGTGTGTGAATGTGTAAATGCTTATAGTACTTTGTAGAAGACGCTTCATAAAGTTAATTCCATTGACTCGTATTGGTTTGCGGGACAGAGCTGCCTCCTCCAATATGGCGGCGACGCCGACGTACGGTCCAGCGCTCAATGAGGCGTCTACGGTCTGGCAAGTGGTCCTGCCAGACCGTGAGAAGTGGAAAAAAGTTAGTAGTTAATAGCCTAAAGTGTATAACCCAACGTTTCTTTGTAACTGGTGGAGGTAGAGCAGAGTGCATTATTAGCTAAACGAAAAAACGCAAGTGAGTGTAGAGGAAATGTGTGCAGGTCATCATCAATGCTCCTCTGCATAGCTTCACGCTCGGGCCTTGCTGTGCAGAGTCTGGCACCAAATTTGTAAGATGCCACCGCCCATATCCCTGGGGAAAGTTTTGTCAGTGCAAGGAAGCTGGGTCGCACTGTGCATATTTATATACAGTCTATGACGTGGATAGTTGTTAGAGCTTAACTTATAGGTAATGGCACAGTTCTGTACAACACAAAAATGCTCCTTTACAAGGCAAGGATGAGAAACATCTATGGGCAGTAACAATCTCACAAGCCTTTGATCCTGCATTTGTCAAGATTCTCATTATTACAATTCAAGGTGTGTCAAATGGTCATAAGAATTACAGATGAGCATACTTTTCCTTTGTTTCATTGATAATGCAGACTAATTAAACTTATTAATAAAATATAAAAGAATACTGCTTAAAAGTTGCATGATTCAAACTGAAGCTCCAGTATTTCATGGCTGTCTGCACAACAACTGACGTTTGTCAAAACCCCATGCAAGCCCATGCACGAAGGCAAAATTAGCTTACAAGCATACTGTTATATTATAAAAGTGCTGCAGGTCTTTTATAATAGCTTCATCCTTAACATAAAAGTTAAAAGTTCATGCAACTTCCCTTAATTTCTTATTGTATAATACCCCTTTTAACAGTACATTAATTTCTCTCTGCAATCTTGTTTCAATTAAAGGTGACATGTTCAGTCAAGATGCTGAGGTGCAACAGCAGCAAAAAGAAAAAAAGAAAGAATGGCACATCTTCTCTAAAAATGGCTGCTCCTGTATCCCTCGCAGGGAAACATTATTTCTAATCAAACTCTTTAATAAATACTTCAGGTCCTTGGAGAGTTCCTTGAACCCTGAAAGGAAACACTGTCTATACCCAGGAGCAAAGAAGGCCATTACAGCTTGTAGTGGAAGATTTAATAGGTGTCATAATTTATCATGTAAACCGAAAAGTGTTTCTTAATTAAGTGCGGACGTTAATGAATTTTTTAATTTGATCCCTGTAAGTACTTTGCCATGCTAATTGCAATATTCCACACATTAGTTATCGGCTATTGCCCTTGGCTATTTGCTGTCGCGAAGAAGGGACCCCCTTTTCCCCTCAGCTCAAGTTCATTAACTGAGTCTGAGCCTCCAGCCCAAACGATGGAGGCTGTATTGGGAAATGAGTACGTGTATTTGGTTCTTACACTCTGTCAGTTTTGTCAGAGTGAAAAGAATTGAATACCGTTGCCTTAATGTTTGTATAATGACAAATGATTTGAATTCACCAATTTATATGTTTCTGTATCAAAAAAAGAACAACCAGATGCATTTCTTAGTCTGAGTAACAGCTATCCCAAAACGTCGCATCCCTGTTCCTCCGACCAAAATTATACATGAGAGTAATCACTGAGTGAGCTATTTAAAATGACTAATGTAAGCCAGGCTCGGTCCTGATGACTGCCTTTGTATCCAAAGTCTCGCTATCACTGGTGGCAGGCTCATATTGTTCAGCACAATTACTCTGTTTGAGAAACATAATAATGAAGTTGCCAACTGCTGCCTGCGCTAGTATTTTATTAATCAACTGCAATTAGGCAGTGCTGCTATGTCCTTAGGATGACTTTCATTCACTTGCAGTGGGGAAAGCAGTGCGCCAATACAACAGCGTGCTCAGAGAGAAATACCGTGCACAGCTACATTGATCACAGATGGGCTCAGACATAAAATAGCAACATTGTGGGGAAATTATTGTCTCCTGCTAACAAAAGGCTTGTGCGTTTTTTTTTCTTGTATAAGAGGAGCTAATAACAAACACTATTTTGAGATTGGCTGAAAAAAGTACAAGCACTACTGTTGCCTATGGATGACACATGAACAGCTTGTAATCGCCACCACATTATGTAATGACGAACCCCCACTGGATGATATCTTAGGCCACTGACAACAAGTTCCAACACTACTGGGAAGGTTTTGTTCCCTATTAACAGACTAGAGTGTCTTGTATTATGCGTCACTGCTCCTGTAACTTTGCAACAAGGATTCATGGCAGATGGAAAGAAATGGTGGAAAGCGTTCAGTTCATAAAAAAAGATGACAACAGTGTCACGACTGTCGGTAGGGATAGGACACAGATTCAGTCACAGACCAAGAACTCATATGATGGTTGATGAGGCTCCATTGATTGCAGATGTGCAGGTAAGCAGCTCCAGTTGTTACCCCTTGCATCAAACACAGAAATACACATACGGTTCAAGGCAGATACACTTGGAGACACAACCAGGTCCTCATGTGTCTAGCTGACAAACTTGAGTGCAAGAGGGTATCCATCAGTGCCCTAACCTTCAACAATCAGAACGCGTGCTGACACCAACCATTGTTTGTTAGGAAGGACGGAGGACCCACCCCTCATCCCCTGATCTGGGCTCACTGAATGCATCCAGGGACTGGCAGTTGCGATTCGACTTGGATCAGAGGCTCATTTTCCTCCCAGAGATCGTGACGACCACCCTGTGACCAGACCTTGTCCTTTAGTCTTAGTCCTCCTAGGAATGAGATGGGAGGATGCCATCGTACGAGCACACAAAGCTGCGGTACTCCATCTTAGCAGCTGAGGCAGAGGACAAAGGCTGGAAAGTAAAGGTGCGCCTGGTGGAGATGGGGTGCAGGGGCTTTGTACCCAGTACAACAGCAAAGCTCCTTAGGGATGTTGAAGTCAGGGGGCGGGGTCACAGACAGGCCATTAAAGAGCTGGCCAACACTGCTGAGAGGACGAGTCATTGGCTGTGGTTGAAGAGAAACGACACCATCTGGGCCGCTAAGGCTAACAGCTAATCCCGGGACACACACCCAGGCTTGATCAACCTGTGGTGGGCCTGCCTCAATGGAGGGTGTGTTGTGTTAAATGGCCAAAACGCCCGTTGATGCTGAGATACACAGTAAAGCATCATAGCAGCCATTTTTCAAGATCTTCCCATGAATTAGAAGTGGTGCTACGCAAGGGATTGCAACATCTAGACCAGGGGTGCCCAAATACTTCTCAGTGGAGGACCAAAAATGAATCAGGGTGGAGGGTCACGGGCCAAAACTAAACATTCATGTTGCAGTGCATTTAATTAAATATGACTATGATATAACTTTGCAAAATAAACAGTCATACAAAGTAATTTTGAAAATGAATGGCACTTCTGTTTATTGAAAGCAGAAAAATAATAATAAGGTAATAACAAACAAGCTAAGCTAACGTTAGCAGTAACTTGGAATTAAAAATTTCTAACATATATAAACTAACCAGTTTATTTACAAAAATACTCTGTGTATAGTTTTGGTTACCTATAATTTGTAAAAAATTATATTTGTAATTTAGTAAAATCTAGCTCTTGTTTGCATTAGTCGAAGCAATCAAATAGCTTAAATATCTAACTTACTTCAAAAAGCAGTTTGCATCTAACTTAAAGCAGTTCGCTCGGTGGCTCACTCCACTTATCGCTTCGTGTTCAAACCATTGACTGTAGGTTCAAACGAGTCGCGCTCACTTGCTTCGAATGGATGCCGCATGAGCTCTGATTGGTTGTGCTGGTTGTTGTTGAGGGTGGCGCTTGTGCAGCCTCCCAGGCTGAGCAGCCTGGAAGTCAACGGCTGAAGGCAGATTCACCCTGGAGCCATTGACTGTATATACTAGAGGGCCTGGAGCCCACCATGCTCTCCATCCCAGCATCTTCTCACTCTCTGGTCATGGGCTTCCGGCTGGATTTGAGCTGATTGGAGCTAAACAGCGCCACCCTACCCCCAATGTAACACAATGGTAAGTTGTGGTCAGGAGAGGAAGTGCAACAATAAATAAACATTAAAAGAGATATTCCGACTGCTGGCAGTGGGAAAATAATAATAATTTAATTATTAAAAATATGAGCATGGGCCGCGGGCCAAAAATAATCAGTCCTGCTGCCCTGATCTAGACCTTTCAATGAATTCCCTGTGGATGTTTCTGTAAGGCTTCTTGCAGGAATAGATTTAGCTAGTTTTACCTTATACCAGTGATACAGAGACATAACCTTGAACTGACTAACCGTATGTCGTAAGGAGATCGACCAGATCAATTCACAATTTGTATTTATCTCCAAAAAGCCCAAAAGTAAGTGAAACCTTCTTTTTATTAACTGGCAGTGGCCCCCTTATGTAGTAATATCAGCAACTAAACATCTCCGGTAACTTCTGATCAGTGGTCTACAACAGGAGGAATTTTAGCCCATTCCCCAGCACAGAACTTCTTCACTTCTGTGACGTTGATAGGTTTCCTTACATGAACTGATTCTGGAACCAGCTTTTGTCTAGATCCAACATCGTAATCCGATGGATGCTGAACGTACTACAAAGACATACAAACATACTTCAAAAGGATGAATTTGACTTGGCCACTCCAAAACATTCATTTTGTTCTTATTTAACCATTCGTTTGTAGAACCACTACTGTTCTTGGAATCGTTGTGTTGCTGCATGACCCAGTTTCTGCCAAGTTTCTGCTCATAGACAGGTGTCCTGACATTTGCCTTCAAAATTTGCTGGTATGATTCAGAATTCCCAGTTGCTGCAAAACGGGACCAAACAGGGACATTGCCACACCCATGTTTCAGGGACAAGATGAGGTTCTGATGCTGGAATGCAGCGTTTAGTCTCCAAATATGACACCTGTCATCTAAAACAAATACAATCTTACTTTGGTCTCATCCATCCACAGAACCTCCTCTCAATAGTCTTCTGTCTTGTCCACATCAAACTACTGACGGGCAGAAATGTTCTTTTTGGAGAAGAGTGTCTTTGTCCTTACCACTCTGTCATGAACACCGTGGTTGTTCAGTGTTCTCCTGATGGTGGATTCATGAGCGTTTAGTTTACCCTGGGTTCCTTTGTGACCTCTTGGACTATTGATCTTGCTTTTGGAGTGATCATTGTGACAACAGTCTTTTGACACGATATGCCATGCCAATTCTGGTTTCCACCGCCAGCAGGCAGTCAGAATCATCTACCTCCAGAAGACTACCAATCCATCTCCTGCTTACCATGACCAGGATGGTAATACAGCATCAGCAAAGGGAGATCACATCCACTCTCTAAGGGCTGATCTTGATTCCCATGGGTTAAAAATAAAGTTTGGACCGTTTTAAGGGCTTAAACGTTCAAACTAAATTAATGCATGAATTCATTTATTTTAAAGTGCACACTGAATCAGACCTTCTGTGTAGTTATTCAACAGTATAATATTCTGCACAATGCTGCAGTGACTTTCTCCTCCCTTCTCCCCCTAGCAGTACAGTCACGGTTAAGATGGATTTGCTAAGCCCTTTAATTTAGCCAAAGCCAAAGGAACACGAGGCCATTAACACAAATTTTATCCTCAAACCCCACCCCTTGGTGTCATGACATTCAAGCTTAATGGAGAACTTAGCAAAGGCAAACGCTCTGCTATAAATGTTTCATGTAGTAATTCCACCCATATGAAGAAACTGAGAAAAAAATCTGTTGACATTATCCCGCCGATGTTGTCGGAGCATCTGCAGAGGAAATGTATTTAATATTCACAGGCCTTCTTACACTATGACATTAGCCGAAGAAGATTATCTCCCAGAGATTAAATTAAATGTGGGCTGGAGTGTTTAGTGCTGCTATTGTTTTCATTAGTACAAAAAGGAACTGTACTCACTGCATATGATATTAAATCGTGCTTCTGGGCGAGCATTTGACATCATCCTCCCCCACCCCTTTGGTAAAACATAATGTCATTCAGGGCCCGTAATCTCCAAGCAGCAGGTTAGCATTATAGTTTTTAACTACACAAACGGTTACTAAACATGCATTTGTGGTATTAAAATAAATCTTCTGTTGAGATAAAAGCAGAAGGTGCACTTCACTCCCTGGCTGATTCGGGCCATTTGCTCGTCTTCACTTTTGGAAAAGTGAAGGGGGATTGACGGCGGATTGTGAGCATGATGATGATGATGATACAACATTTTCCTATTTATTCAAGCAGTCAGATGTTCTCTGTTGCAAGGGCTTTTTGGGGTAATGTCAACAGGTTGCAGGAAAGCAACATCTGTGATTGTTGATTAATTATGGTTTGACAGATGTTACTGAATGTCTGCAGAGTCTGGGATTTGAGACAACGGTGAAAGCCTCACGTGATCCTGTTATCCACACTGAACACGTCGGGTTATAAATGGACATCAAACACGACCCCTGGTACAGGGACCTCATGCCAAGCAAAGACACTGGGCCCCAAGTTGCTCCCAGTGGCTTGGCACTGTGTGGGTAGATGTGTAATTGTGACTGTAAAGTGGTTTGACCATTCACGTTTTAGACAAATAGGATACCCCAACATTTTACATTTTCTAGTTATCTGGGTGAGACTCACCTTGGACTAGTTGACTCTTTAGGGTTCAGACGATGTCTATCTCTGCACCACAGTTGGATTCTGCCACTTCAGGATCCCTGACTCACAGGGCTGCCCCCTCCGTCAACCTGGCGTGGCTGATCAAGCTGTTCCAACAACTGGAACACATCACAAGTTAAACACTCATTATTTTAATTTGATGCTAATCATGTGTTAATGAGACTAATCCTCGCAATGATTCAGGTAATTTGCTTAATGACTGCCTAGAGTCCAGATTACAGCAATCAGTCACGTTTGATAAGATGTCTGTTGTGGGGCAGGGGGGAAAACTCGGTGGAGGAGAAGAGGACAGGGAACAGGTGAAGGCCGGCAGTCCACCGGGAGAGTGAAGACATGCTAGTTCACCAACCCACTGACCTTTGAGCCATTAATGTCTTGGCCATGCATTGGGGGAAGCTTTTTCTGATATTTTCCCTTAATCATTGCTTCAGACACAACGGTTTCTACCCAGATGGATGCTGAACATATTGCAAAAGGTTACAAACAGACTTTGTATCTAGTGGCATGAGTCATAAAATTAAATATGCAAATCCTAGTTCACCAAATAGGACACTTACGCACATAAGCTGCACCTATGCATGTAATTCCTATGTAGTTCAATAGAATTAAAGAGTAAAATTGTCATGAATTGTCAGATATATTCGTCTTTTTTTCTTTTCCATATATTGTCATCAGTGCAGTGGAGAAATACACCATACAGTAATATGGTCACATTTTACATATAAGCTGCAAAAACAAACTGATACATATTGTGTTTCCGGTCCATTATTTACATAACTTTGCTAATAAAAGCATATAAAGTTTGGGTCGCAGTTGTCTTTTGGTTAAGTTAGCTAAGCTAACTTTACTGTCTAGGAGGCTAACCAGCTAAATATTCAGTACGGCTATATACATTTAGTTTTCATTTATAAACTAGAATGTTGACACGATTTTCTTACCTCTCTGCTTCTACCTCTTGATGTTTTCTGTCAGGTATAGTGCAGACTTTGGACTAAGCTGTAGAAAGATTGCAACTTCCAAAAATATTTAAGCTAACTCATGGATTAGCTTGGTAGCAGAGGGGGCGGGGCTAATGACCTCCACTTCCTTGAAATACTGAGTCCACATACTATTGACTGTTATATTTATTTAGAACAAACTTCATCTAGTCTAATGTGTTTTAAATTTTCAATAGTTTGGTTTAAGAATAGATATGAATGAATTAAGTTGTCTCAACGATGAGCTGTTATGGCTCCGCCCACTATCGGTTCATAGGCCCCACCCTCTTTTTCTGTTTTTTTTTGTATTTTTCTCTCCATTAACTGCAAAGATGGCAGCAAAATGTATCACAAATATAAGCTTAAGGGCGATTGATGTCTAAGTTTAATTCAATAAACATTTAATCATTTAAAAAGTGATAGCTCCGATATTTTTTAGTAATCTTTCTGAGCGTGTTTGATTGACAGGCCTCCTAGACGATCTCTGTTCACCGGCTTTTGCCAAATTATGTCTGACTCCAATTATTTTTTCTTCCTTGTTTAGAAGCTTTTGTGCTCCTTCAAAAGCTTGCTAGTTTTCATGATTACACATATGACAAGTTGAACAGTTAAAACTGGCCATTCCGGTCCAACTGGAGCCAAATAAATGAATCCCAAAGTCCCCGGTGCCTTCCTGGTGAGAGGACACATTGTGGGCAGGCCCGTGCATCCTGTGAGGAGCAGTTAAATGAGCGAGCTCTCTCCCCGACTCAGATCAAGCGGCGGATGCTACGCCCCTGACAAATGGCTACAGCATAATGACCTGTGGGTGCTAACAAATACAAATCGTTTTCTCCTGCATTTTTACTGTCGTCAAAACAAATGCTCATTAGCCTTTTATGAGGGATTGTGTGAATAATAAATAGATCCTAATTACCCCCTATCACAAATGCAAATGTGTGAATTAAAAGCAACGGGTAGTAAAACAATAGCGCTACTTTACAAGGCTAATATTTTATGTACAGTTACTGAGTTATTGAACAATTAATGGCGAAAATTAATTTCTGTGCCCGGTTGCTTTACTTAACATTAGTGCATCTACTTATTCATGCTTCAGCCATGGTGTTCCCACCAAGTTGCAACCAATTTTCTCAACTGTAATTATACTATGGTTTACTACTATGCTTTTATTTTCCAGCAGTGCAATCCAACATCATTATTTATTATTGTTATAGCTGTGCCCTTTGACCTTCTGACAATTAAAGTAACAAGCATTGGTCATGGGAAAAATATCTAAATATGCGTTTAATTTTAAAGCTATTTGCACACACACTGCATGCATATTGTTCACAAACAAACAAACAAACACCATTACCGTCAAGGGGGCTTTAAAACAATGGCACTTTGTAAAATTGGCATCACCGTTCACATTTCTATGCAGTCCCCGTGTCACCTAAATCAGAGGATAACCTATATTTTACACACTAATCCGGGCTAAAGGATGTCAGATGCCTTTACAGGGGGCCCAACCCATTGTTCAGACCGAAGGCTTATCCATGTTTGACATTCTGAGTGACAATGGGCTCATGATTCAGCCCAGTTAGCCTCCGCAGCTTCTTACCACCGTCACATTCTTACCAATAGCATGTATGTTTCGCTGAACCACATTTTGTTCGTGCTACTTTGCAATCTGACCACTGGATCCGCAGTCACAAGTCAACTTATTTCTTGTGCGACTAACTTCCCAGTGATGTTTATTCAAGTAAAATACAAGTTTTCTCTTTTTTATTTGTGTTTTCTTCTTCTTCTTTTCTATAATTTACATTTTTACATTCTCGTATACATTTCAAAGCTTCCATAAAACAAACAAATGTATCCATCTAAAACTAACAAAAGAACCGATATTCTTTCCAGGAGGTGATAAATGTACGGCAATATAAAGCGGTCTAGACAAAAGCTGGTTCCAGATTCCCTCAGAGACGATGGGGTGACTGACCCCCACTGTCGCACAGATTACACCCTGTCCGACAACAAAAAGCTCTTCCTCCTACACTTCAACTCATCACGGGGATTACTAAAATAAAAAGGTACACGGCCACACTGACTTTAATTTCTGTTATTGTTTTACAGGCAGCTGCATGCGGATTTAGCAGCTCTCGGCTCAACTGTAACTATGTGTGGATTAGATCAGCTTGATCCGTTCGATGGATTATGATTATTACCGCGTCCCAATACTTTTTAGTTGCCACACTCCTATGCTCCAGGCTACATATGGGAATTACATCGATACTTTGATATTTGTAGTGCATTTTGCCCAAAAGGCCACTACAGAAATAAATATGGATTCCACAAATTTCTACCGATATTGGCTGGGGCTTGGAGACGATAAACAGGAATGGGTATTTATCAAATATGATGACATGAGAGCGGACTATCGCACTAAAAGTCAATATATCTGAGATTATCTAATTGCGCTTTTTACCCGTTTGACACACATTTGTTCAAGCACAATATTAAATTGCCGAACTTCTCCTTTAATTATCGACCTGATCGTCACATCCATGGAGGTACTTAACACAGACAGAGAAAACTATGCAATTAAACAAAGGTCACAAATGGCCATGAGGTAATGAGATGTGCAGCTCAAGAAATAGACCATGTATACTGCACATATACAGTATACTGACTATTTGATTCACACAGTGTTTGATAAGTAGTGTTTTTTTCTATTCAAACTTGTTTTTTTAAAAGGTTTTGGCTCGAAAATGAGCTAAAACCTTACGGTAATGTGAATGCAATGGCGCTCCCTCCCTGCTCAGGTCTGCAGGAAATGCTCTGTAGCAGCGTCCTGCCTCTGATCGCTGGCCTGATTAATAGGCGGCTGAATTGGAACTTAATTAGATGTGGTTACAATTATAAAGACCTGCTCTCCACGGAGCGCCGACTCTTACTGTCGGATGGCGCCGTTGGGGGAACAAGATATAAGCGGGAGGGGGGGCAGGAACATGTTCTGTCACACCACCCCCACGTTATTCCAATTGACAGGGATGTGAGGTGTGACAGATCAGTGTCACCCACGGTGGAGCCATTAAAACACCCAGACTGCTCGGATGGTGGCGGCCACTGACCTCTGTAATGGTCTCCGCTGAATTGCAAGTGTATCATAAACGACTAGTTTGGTTTGTGAATTTTTCAAAGACTTTTTTACATATTTGGTGAGTTTTGCAGCAGAGGTGGGTTTTGTTTAACAAATAAATAATTAATATTTAACATTCTTACAATATGGCAACATCCCGAAACAGTTTTCTGCTGATTTACCAATTCTTCCTCAGCAAAAGTAAACTCTTCCTCCCTGCAATGTATTCTCTCTCCCTCAATATTTCTTCTGCTTATCTGCTTTGAATGTATCTGAACGATCTACTCAAATCTTCCAGCTGATAAACCCTCTCAGAGAAGCACACTTGCTCAAATGTCCCCCTTCTCTGCGGTTGCAATCTGCCTGAGGGCCACCAGAGGTTGAGGGAGCCCTCTTTTGGTCGGAGTTAGTATTACAGCATCACCAAAGCCACCACAGTCAAGTGAAAGGAAAAGGGCTCTGTCACAACCGAGGGATCACTCCACCTAGGTCCGGCACAGACTTCTCTGACATGGGTGAGACCGTTGTCATTCTCTTTTCCAGTAAACCGGTGAGATGAATCTGAGGCTTCCGTTACAGCAATCTGCTTTTTGGCGCTGCAGCCTCGACCGCTGACGAATCAAAGCGGACTCATTATTTGATGCAAAGAAGCAGGGTCTCTTACACCATCGTCCGTGTTGGGTTGTAAATTTCTGGCTTACATTAAATGACACTATAAAAAGTAAGGACATTATTTTGAGGAAACTCAGATCTAGAGTCAAGCTCTGCATGGAAATCCAGCCTTTAATAATATTATATTTACAGAGTGAGGACTCTCTATACAGGCATAGATTTAATGTGAGACAGCGCAACAAGAGGCTAAAGCGACAACTATGTGTGTGTGTGTCACTGTGTTTAAATACCCATGAATGCATGTGTGCATATGCACATGCATTATCCAGTAACTTCTCTGACCAGCCTCATGGGTTGTTATCTGTGTGAGTGTGTTGATAGATCCTCTATCCCCACCCCTTCCTCCCCTCTTCCTCTCTCTCTCTCTCTTTCTGTGTGGAGATGCCAAGTTGATAAAGAGAACGTTTCATTTCATGCCCCGGCGTCAGCACCGTGGCTGCTCTGCATGAGCGGGCCGTCCGTCAGGGCGCGCGTCGAGTGAGAGGGATCCTTGAGCGGCCGGGGCTGCAGCGCTCAAAGTGAGATGCAAAACAAATGGGCCAAAAACAAAGACAAGAGAGGGAGAGAGGGAGAGAGCAGGAACCTAACATATGTGCGCGTCAGAAAGTCATGTCCTATTTAAGTGACTATTATTAGAGCAGGTCACCATCTGCAAGTCTAGAAAAAGCAAAGGGGGGTGGGGGGGGGCATGTCTCTGCAGAAGATTATGCTAAAAAAAGTAAATATATTAGCACATGCTAATGCTAGCTTGTTAGCAGACAAGCTGGAATCCAGCATACGCTGTTCAACAACGTTTGATAGACAGCAGCAACCATGCATATATGCCACAGTCACAGAATTTATTTTATCAATACCACTGATGGACGCTCCAAATCTCCTAAAGAACCCCATTCTGTCATTGTGATGCCATCAGGTAGATTAATTGAATTAGGTACATAGTAGACGTCAAAGAGAGGTACGGCGAGGTCTTGTCTGGCTGGTTTCCACCTTTCGCTCCTCCGTCTTGAATAAGTTTGGTCACTTCCGGCTCCAAAAAACCCCTGAAGTTCATCTCAACACTTCAGAACTGTAGTCCACAAACCCATGGGTGACGTAAATGTGGCTACATCCGTCTTTTATATAACGTATCAGACGTTAACAGCGGTTGAGATGGACTCCTTGTTGTTGGTAAACTCTAAACTGGTAAAGAGACCCTTTCACCCTGACCGGAATGGCTACCATGACAAATAATTCATACATTTGTATGCTGGAGCACGCCCAAAATGCATCAACCCACAAAAAATTTAGCCAAAACCAGTTTCCTGTCAAGTGAGAGCAACAGTAGTTGAGCAACAGTCACTCCACTGTGCGGCTAATCGGAGTGAGTATGTTGTTCTCGGAGCTAATGTCACCTTGCTATGAAGGCACATATTGCACAGTGTGAAAGCAACTGCGACTTGAGCCCACACAAACAAAACAGATGTTGCGGGTGTCAGGGGTTGATGTGCAAGCTGCACGGGCCTTAATCAACTATTTAAACAGCTGAGAGCTAATGACGTCATTACAAACACAGATTAACAAGGACTTTCAGCTCCCTCCGCTGCGGCTGGATGCATTTTTCGCCTTAATTCGTCTCTTTTATTTGTGCTGCATGATGTTTTATCTCGCTAACGCTCGGCATCGTCTGTACTTTACTGAGTTTGTGTTTATCTTTGTTTGCATACAGTCTATAGTGTATGTCTTACGCACATCTCGCACCAGTTAACAAGGTCATCTCCTCCTACACTGATTGTTCTCTCTAATGTCTCATAATTTACAATTACTGGTAGTCCTGTTTATGTCTGCCTACCTGATGAATGTTAGTTTGACAATCACACTTTTAGCTCTGGTTTATTCTCCATTGATTTCACTTTTTCAAGCCCTAACAAAACTGAACAAAAACAAGAAAAGTATTGGTTTAGCTACAAGATACTAAACCCCTCCTGAACAGTTTGGTGGATCCACTGTAAGCCTTTGTGCCGGGTCTTTATGCAAAACTGTGATTTAATTTTAAAGGGGCGTGCACAGAGGAAAAGACTAAAAACAAAGTGGCGACCAGACCGCACAATGTTAATGAAATCCACTGAGCAATTGAAGTGGGTGGTGCACCAAGCTGAACTATGCTCAACTTTGAGGTGGCGCAATCGAGGGCGAGGCTCCCCCGCCTCAGTCGATGACAGGACACTGTGGTGGCGGCAGAGGGACATAAGAGAAGTGAGAGAGACAGATACACGGGAAGGGAGAGGGAAAAGCGCCCAAGGGTGTCGCAGTCAGTCTGAAACTCAACGGCCACCAGAGCCCCAACTTGCGTCACTTTGAATTCCTGGTCTCGCCTCATGATATTCCACCCCCCCACCACCCTCCACCCTCCATCCTGTCCGCCCGGAGATGAAATGGCTGAGAAGTAAGGCTGGCTGTGACAACATGTAGGCCGGGACATGTGATTGATTCCCTCCTAATTCTCTCAAATAGGATGTGTGAGGATGAGGAGGGTGGAGCAGGAGAAAAAAAATGGGGCTGAAGAGACTCAGTGGTGGGAGATTTGATGGGTGGGGGGTGTGGAAGAAGTAAAGGGGTGAGAGATAATAAGTAGGCCACCCTGTGTCAGGTAAATTTTGGGCTTGTAGCTAACTGGGCATGTCAGGGCGGCTAAATGTTGAGCTGTCATCACAGAACAATGGGGTTAAAGATATGGCCTAAAAATCTAATGTTAGCATCAGAGACACTAGAAGAAAGAGCCAAAGATACAGAGGGTTTTGAACATTGCAAAATTAATCACTTGTTTTTTATTTGGGCCCAAATATATGACACTTTGTACAAAGTCATTTTTAATGAGCTGCTTCAGAGTTCCAGAAACAGGTTCTTGCAGAATTGTTGCTAAAAAAAGACAAATTTGACAAAATATAATATCACAGACAGCATAAAAAGATGTATGTGGGCAAATGAACACAAACACTGTTGGCATGTTGAGTAAATTAGTCAACACCCTAAAGTTAAATGGACTGAAAATTACGGACAAGTTTTCTCTAGCTGTTAGCTGCCCGTTTAGCTAGCTTGCTAATTCAACAAAACGAGCGCTGCCACTGAGAAACTGGAAAATGCAAGTCATCTTTCACTTGGTGCAAATTCATTCAGTTTGGGAACACTTTTGTCCAACTGGTGTGTTCTGTTTTGACCCCAATTTATTTGGCCTGCGAAGCACTTTTAATCATTATTAGCAAACCGAAAATTCCTTCCTAAGCACATGTGCCATATGTGGACGCGTTGCTGCAGGTTACGCATTATTTACCTGTGGATGTAGAGTGGGTTGTCCGCGAACCAGAGGGTTAGCGATTCAATCCCTCTCTCATGAACTACATGCCAAAGTGTCCTTGGGCAAGACACTGAATCATGAGTTAACATTGTGTAGGCCTCTCTTGTGCCTCCAAAACAGTTTTGACTCATCAGAGAATGGACATGGGCCGTCTGATGGTGTCCTGTGGTGTCAGGCAACAGAATGTTGTTAGTGTGTGTGTGTGTGTGTGGGGGGGGCTCTGTGGTATCTACTGAATTTGGAGGCTTACTTCTCCTGTCAGACCATCTACTGTAACTGTGTAAAATAAATAAGGGATTTTTTTTAATTAGCTGTAACATAAGTTGCCATCAAACGCTGACTGATTGGATGATCAAGTTTTCAACGGTGCTGAAATGTATCCTGCTTCTTTCTTTTCAAACACTTGTAGAGCTTGTTTTGCTTCTTCCAACCAGAAGGAAATGATCAGACCAGTTATTAACTTCACTGTGTAGTTATTAGAAATGATATTAAGGTTAAGGTTTACAACAGCTCTGTCAATCCACATGGAGTATAATATAATATATTGCATTGTGTCAGTTGTTTTTTTTTTTTGTCTTTGCCAGACTTAAACAATGAATTGATTATCAGCATTTCTACAGATTTATCCTCTGTCAGCCTGTCAGATGACGAATCACCTAATCAATTCACACAGCAGTGTATTTACATATACTGTCTGTTCCTCTGCCTTGGCGTCAGCGGTCTCTAGCTATTCTAATAACTCATGTAAACGTATGGGACAAATAACAGTGATCCAGAGCTCCTCTGCACAGATCTACCTTCATTAATCAACGCACGCGTCCCCCTTTCCGGAGTATGAATTGGAATAATGAGTCAATTAATGTGTTAAAACAGAGATGAGAGAGAGAGAGCAGGGAAAGGGAACAATAGAGAATGGGAAGGAGAACACGAAAAGACAAGAGAGAGAAGAAAGAGAATGACTGGAAGGAAAGCAGTACACAGAAGAAAGAGGGTACCGTGCCATTTTACTAATAATTGACCATTTGTGTATATGTGTTTGTGTGTGCATGGAAGCCAGCAATTGTTTGCAGCACAGTTGGTTTGGGTTTGTTTTTTTTTTCTAAATAACAGCACCACATCATCACACTACAATGTCATGCATGGAAGGGAATGAATCATGAGAAAAATGTCAGAGAAATAAATAATGGAGGAATATCTCATTAAACAACTTGAATCAAGTGTCCAATTATAGGAGGGGGCTACATATCTACATATTAAAGCTGTAATTCATTCAACACACGTTTCTCCAGTTCCGATGTGTAAACCCTCAAATTAAAGGTGAGAGTCGACACATAAGTCCATATTTAATCTATAATCAAAGGAAACATGTCAAAACCCCAGCTAGCACCTCTGTGAGGTTATACTTATTGTTAGCATCCAATGCTGTTGTGATTTGTTAGTGTGAACCAAAGTTCAGACTTATAATGATTCCTACAGTAGGGGTTGTACAGACAAGTTGACTTGTCAGTTTGCCAATTTCACCGCTATGCCATGACGCTTTAAGCTGATCACAGGACAATAACAACATGGACACCTCAGAGAAGACAGGTGAAGACCCCAGCGGGTCATTGCAGCAAACTAGCAGTGGTTCATCAAGTGTGAGGAAATACTTCACTAAAAATGAAGCCCGTACTACTGTGACATGTCAGTCCTGAAATACGACTAAAGTACTACTGCAATGCATCTGAAAAGGCTAATGCTAATGCTAGCCGAGGAACGGTCCAGATCCAGTCAATGAACAACTTCACCTAACGCCCTGCGGTAACAGAGAGAAGGAGGCTGCACAAAGTTATTAGACCTTTAGCTTCAGAGAAATACATTTATTTTGTTTTTTTAACTCGGTTACGCTGTGGAGTCCTATTAAATGCTATTGATGGTGCTGAGGTGCTGCCTGTTTTTATACAGGCTATACAAACCTCATATCATACAGATTTCATTGTTGCAAACCATTACTTTCTACTGTGTTTTTATCAGGTGTCGACTTGACTTTCATCATAAAATAGTAAACTTTGAAAAATCTGAAGTTGTGCAACTCCTACGCTACAGACACAACTCAATTCCACTGCTCTCTTAAATCTATTGGGTTGAAGTGTAATACATCATGCAGACACCACACGCTGCATTAAGAAATGCTCATATTACAAATCCGCTGTGAGTGTAATTCTCCCTGTTGCTAATTGTCCCCTGTGACAGTGGGACTGCCCATGCCATTACAATCGGCAGCCACCCCAGCCCTCCCGATCCATTATTTCCACTCTTGAAAAATTAATAACTTGCTTAATTGTCCCCATTTCTGGTGAGACTCAGGGCCTCATTTACGCTCATGATGCCAGCTGAAGCTAGACTGCATTCACATTCTTGTTGTACATGACATTTCTTTGTCGCTTTCTGAGCAATTGTTGCTCGTCACAGCTAAACAAAGCACAACAGAGATCTGAGAGTGTTCACACGGTTATAATCCACAGCCGCATGGACCTGACTTATCAATTATTCACTGCCATTTGCCTTTGAATTAGTCTCTGACACACTGCACGGAGGATGGGAGCTTGTACAGCTACTGGGGGAACACCAGGGGGTCCGGGTCCCAGCAGAGCTTCAGGTTCAGATGCCTGTACACTTACTTTCAGCCTGTCACTAGAAATCACAGACGACCTTTAATGCTAACACCCCCGCCACCCCTCCCAAAGCTAGAGTAAATTAACATGTGTCTCCGAGGAGCCTCACAAGACCAGGGACTTTTAAAACACAGCATGAATGTGTGACAGTAAAATGGAAGCAGTGTTGCGCTTAGAGGGATGGAGGAAGAACAGGCCGGCGGGTGGTGATCGCAGTGACACTGCAGGGTAAGAGAATCAGGACTAGTTAGGGGTGGGAGTCCCTGAATGCATCGAAAGCAATGTTTAAAGCACCGCAGTTTAATTTACACATCTGCAGCTCGCTAATTAGAAGGGCAACAAATAAAAGGAAGATGTTTCCGTTCAGGAAAAGGATCAAGATGGTCCAATAAAACCTGAAAATGGAAATTTGAAGGACACAGCTCTTCAACTAAATAAGATAGAGCATCATGGACTTGGAGAACGTATACCAAAGAGGTTTGAAGCTGTGTGGAGGAAACAAATGGACCCCACATGGATGTTTTTCCATCCATCCATCCATCCATCCATCCATGTCTGAGTGATAAACATCTGCAGCCTCACATTCAAAATGAAATATCCTAATATGCGTCAACTCAATACAGCAATGCAGGATTATGGTTTCACTTTCTTCCTCACACATTTTTAAGTTTCTTTGCAGTTTAGTCATTTAACCAAATACCGTTTTGTTTTGGTTGGGAATTAGTTTATTGGCATAATTGACAGTATAATGTATTCCGAATGACATATTTAGTTTACATTGGTTTGTACTCAGTACTTTTCTCTGTCTTTCTGGGGTTCCCACTTCCTTCCTGGTCTGGCCTAAGGATGTGTTGAAGGGTGGAGCCCAGTTAAATGCAGAGAGGCCCGGTTAATGGACCAGACCATCAACTGTGACATCATGGGGCAGGAATGGTGCTTCATTGTATTCAGTTGTTAGTTACTGTCTCTCTTATTTAGCTGACCGGTCAGCATATATATAAGTTCCTCTTTTGTCTAACTTTGGAGGTCACTTAGTTTGAGTCTTGTTCTTTTTTGGTTGACCTCTTTTAAGGTTGAACCCGGTTCATCTCTTGAGTTTGTTCGTCAATTATTATTGTGCTTTGGGTCAAATAAAACAAAAAGTAAACCTTGAGGGCTTGGTCCCTGACAACCCAATAAAATGGATATGACCCAAAACCTAATACCTGAGAGATGTCTGGACCACCTAGACTACTTCCCTTTAATGGAGACGAGGTCTACTCCTAAACTGAAAGGCTTCCTCCTCTCCTATAAATGCTAATTTAAAATTACTATTAGGAAATCTTATCAAGCTGATCACTGTCTATACACACACTGTACTACACTGTACTACTCTGTGACCGAGTCTTCCGCACAGAGAGCCTCTGAAAGCATTTTTCCCAGTCCAGATGTTGGTGACATCTCCACGGCCATTGAAGCCTCGCACAGACAGCCCAAGTCACCCAGAGACTGCCGTCTGAAGGGAAATTACACGAGGAACAAGAGCCAGTTTGTGTGCATTTTTCCATGCAGGCTTAAGGGAACAGTGGGGAGGGCGTTTTAATAGACAGTGCAAGAGGTGGCGCGATGGCACTGGATCCATGGCAGCTGTTTCCTTCAATGTTTTATGCTCATAGCCACAGCTGCTCTCCAAATGAGAGTTAATATTGCAGGGGGGCCGTCCACCCTGGGTCGAGCCTTGTCGCATGGTCTGAATGTCAAACTCCGCCCAGCAGGGTGACACCGGCTCAAAGGACACACTGTGTGTGTGTGTTTTTTTTTCCCCCTCTCTCGCCTCTCTTGCCCTCTTCCTCCCTGTTGATGTGTCTTTCTGCCTCAATGGATCTTTTCCCCTCAAACGGACAAGGGTGAAATCTGTATTTTTCATGGGCACACCAATGTGGTTCCAGCTTTAAATGAAAAATAAATGAGGAGCCGGAAGAACTCTTGAACTCTTGATGTTGTGTCAACAGAAGGGATCGACTGCTGTGTGTTTTTTGAAGGCTGACACCGATATTGATGATCGACGTCAAGCATTACATGGAATTCAAACATTTGACTGAAACATGTGAACTAAATACTTCAAATCAAGGATAAAATAGACGTTATGATGAATAAATGGCAATTTCTTCTAGAAGATTGAGCTGCGTTGCAACTTGTTGTTTTACTATGCACGCACGTGGGGCAAACATATGCAGAAAGAGAGTAGTAACCAGTAGATCAAATGTTTACGTGGAGCTAATACACAGATCAGGCATAACATTATAACCACCTTCCTAATATTGTGTAGGTCGGCCTTGTGCCTCCAAAACGGTTGTGACTCATCAGAGAATGGACATGGGCCTTCTGAGGGTGTCCTGTGGTGTTAATAGTGGGGGGGCTTTGGGTCCTAAGGGTTGAGGGGAGTGGCCTCTATGGATCAGAGATACTTGATCAGTTTGGGATCAAGTGAATTTGGAGGCCAGGTCAACACCTTGTGCTGTTTTTTCGTGAGTTGTTCCTAAACCGTTTTTGTGGCTGCTGCCGTCATTAAGGAGTGTCATTGCTATGGGGTGGGGGTGCCTGGTCTGGTCTAGGTGGGTGGTACATGTCTAAGTAACATCCACACCAATGAATGCCAGGCCCAAATGTCTCCCAGCAGAACACTGAATTGTCACAAGATGATCAATGCTATTTACTTCACCTGTCTTTGAATGTAATGTTGTGGCTGACCGGTGTATAATCAAAGGTTTAAACCACCCCTCTAAAATGACTGAAAAATACATTGGGTATTCCGTTTTGAATGAAGTGGTGGACATTGTGATTGAGCTACTATTCAGATTGTTTAGTAGTATTTGTGTCCGTGTAAACACTGCCATCGATCTCTTCCGTGAGTGGACGTTGTTTGCTCGGCGACATGCCGTTGTTGACATGTAAACTGTTGATTAGCTCCTCATGTTACTGGCAACAACAGTCCCTTATTGTTCAGTTAACCCAAATCAAAAACAAATGGCTGCATGTTTGAATGATTAACTGACAGTCGCCACTGTTACATGGAAACAGAGCCACACTCCTCCCACCGAGCCGTGACCTGCACACTACACTGTAAACCTGTGCTGATCCGCAGTGATAGATGTAGGATGCCCTTCGATTCTCTGTTGTGTCACACTGTGACGCCGGGCACTAGATCCCTTTGGACTGCCACACACACACACACACGCAGACACACACAGTGGTGGCAGCAGTGAGCATGATTTGAAGTGTCCTGTCTGTGGTGGTGCAGCTGCATAAAGGAAACAGCTGCTGAAATATTACACGCAGCCCCCCAGTGTCTCCTACTATCTATCACATAAAAACAGTGGTCAGCTCAGCCTGGAGAGAGAGGACACAACAAAGACATCTGCAAGATGGCCTCAGACACACAACCCCACTGATGTCTGCACCGCTGTGATGCTGTCTCCGCTGGGCGGATGACGAGCACGCTGCTGGGATGTGCTCTTCTTCGGGCTTCGTCCCGCTCCCGCTGTTTTCTTTCTGTGTGAACTGACACGCAAAAAAAAAAAGGAAATTACGGATCGGTTTCAAGCGCAAAAGATGAAATTCTGATGCCGCATTCATGTCTGGTTCCAGGATGTTCAGGATGTTTGAAAGTCATTTTACTTATCTGTTTATTTGTTTGTACTAAATGCAAGTTTAAACGCAACCTTTAAGAACCTTGGAGCTAATCTTGACCACATGGTGTGCAGCATGAAACCTGACGTCCATCTTAAGTAGATATAAAACAGATAAATGAGTTGTGTGACTGCCATTTTGAATGCCACGAAAAAACAAAGCCTTGTGCTTCAGACAAGTTCACATGAGATTACTCTCTTCACTTCATCAACATGGCTGTCATTCAGCAGACTCATAATTTGTTCATTATTGTCCAAGAACTACACACTCAAGGCGTCTCCATAAAAAAATAAAGTTAATTCACAGAAACAAAATACAAATACACAGAAAATTCTATCACAAATTAAAAATGGGAACGGCCAAAAACAGCGTTAGAGGTTTGCAAACCCACTGTTGCACTGAGCTGTTGTTTCTGTTATTTTAAGTGTACCACACATGTATTCATCTCTAGCTTTAGATAAACACAAGTATACTAATGTTTGTGTTGCCACAGCATCTATAATACGAATCTGATGTTCTTATATCAGCTGGAGGCATCAGTCTGCTGGGAATGGTAGTAATTTGATGCAATCTGCTGTAAACCATGGAGCGACCAGGAGAGCTTTATATGCTGACCACAACAGAATCCTTTGATTCATTTCTTCTTGTACGTCGACGGCTTGATTCATGTTGCATTTGTGCTCTACATACTGCCTCCAGGAAATAGCCATATACCAACACATAACGTTGAAACTCACTCAAATTGATCCGAAATGACATGGACATGTGATTGGCAGAGAGCTGGAGACATGCAGTCCCCCAGACTGATCCAACTCAGCTCCCACAGTGAACGCTACGGGGCGTCATTCATACCAAACTCTATCCAGCTGTACAACAACTCATTTTTCTGTAACATGTTATTCAGGTTAATGCACATTATTGCACCTTATTAATCCTTCCTATGTATATAATATATATTAACTTCCATCTCTATTTCTTGTACATTTGTTCATATGCTAATTTTGTACATTTATTGCATATACTGTTTTATTTTTATTTTATCGTGGTAGATTTTTACTAACATTTTATTTAAATGTATTTATTTAATTTTTTTTAATTATTATTTAATCTTATTTTATTTTTTATCTTATTTTTATTTTATTTTATTTTATCTTTCTTCTTACTAGTGATTCTCAAGAGTGTTTTTTTTAAATATTATTTTTTTTTATATGCAGCTAACCTACTATGACCAAGCAATCTCCCTTGTGGATGATTAAAGTCTGTGCACACAGTTTAACTTCCTTCTTATTTAGCAAGCCACCCTCCAGAAGTGTTTCACATATCCCCTTCACAGAATTATATATAGTTATTATTAATTATTAATAACAGGGATTATAATAACTATGTAATTTAAATTATAGTGAAATAAATACCAGGGGAATATCACAAGCAAATTCATTTTCGTTTTTTTGTATTTCTGCCATCCCTCCAGTACAGTGACTGTATGCCCCCCCAGTTTGAGCACCACTACTTTAAGCAGCACAGGTTGTGTCTTGCTGCTCGTGCTGAGCCAGTTCAGTTGTACAAACCTATAGCTCAGCTCGACACAGCCGGTGCCGATACCAGCTCTGGTACACTTTCTGTAAATACCCACTTGCTGCTTTAAGGACACTGAACAGGCCACTTTGGACACTTCGTTGATTGCCGGATAATTTTATGCACCACAGTTGGAAAATAGATTCAGTTTCATTTAGCTTGTTGATATGACTGCTGATTCCTGTACTTAGACTACTTTTAGGTCCTTTTGATGCATATAATTATTATGCTTGATTGAAATACTTTCCAGATAATGTTATGGTACAATTAATTTACAAATGAGTTTGATGAATGCTGCCAAATTGTGCAGGGTGCTGCAACATGCATGTCATGGAGGAATAGACTTCCACACACTTGATGAACCGCTGCTAGTTTATTGCAATGACCCACTGGGGTCTTAACCTGTCTCCTAGGAGACAGGAGTTTGTGTTGTTATTGTTGCCTGATCAGTGACAAGTCGACAGGATGCTTAAAGCTTCATGGCACAGCAGTAAGGTCGACAAACCCACTAGTCGACTATCCCTAATAGCAACACTATAAATGAACGTGCACACCCACAAGTGCAGTTTACAGCTCAGGATTGTTGACTGCAGTGATGAGCTGCTCTGCTCTTCCAATTTGAAGAAGCCTTTTTGCCCATCGCCCCTATAACTCCCTGCATTTTATTCAAATTTCCAGATCTCTTGTCGCCACATAGTTGCAAGTCTCTTCTTACTCTTCTAAGTCACTTCATGGTGGCCATTATTAGCATATTTTTATATTTATTTAGCTGCCTGGTGACGGTCAATTGTACCGTGCATTTTTGTATTCTCTGCTCTGTCTCATGTCTGATTATCTCTCTCTGCTACTTCTCACATATGGCCTTCCTCAAAGAATGAGATTTCTGCAGGGAGCCCGTTTGCCCATCTGCCAAAGTCATATAGAAACTCTCAGCGCGGCGCATGCAGGGTGACACTGAGCTACATCAACAGTGACAAAAGTATATTGAATAATTATCTTTGGAATTAATACATTAGGCCAAACTTAAGTAAATGTCAGCAGATCAGTATATGTGCGAATGAGAGGCAGAGTTAGGGGAAATGTGAAGGAGGCTGCGCTTCATTAATCATGTCTCCCAAAGTAATGTGGGCAGATGAAATGATTCTTACAGAGAGCTGTCATTACAGCCGCAGTGGTCATTTTAGATATCTAATTTACTATTCAACACCACAATCTTCCGCACTGGATGGGGGAGGGTGCAGATAATTAACTCATTCAGCGCTGATTACCTATCAGAGATTTCTATCCCATTATGCAGGGATAGGAAACGGGGTTTCAGACGAGCAACTGTACAATAATGCTGGAAATCTGCGTTTAAAGTGGCCGGCCTTCAAATACATGTTTACAGTCACACAAGTGTCTCTCTGTTTTTCCTTTTTACAACGTTTTGAGGCTGAACTTAGTGCCGCCGTTCGGCCATTGATTTGTTTAATTCATAAGTGTTCGGGTACGCGACAGTGAATCAAATTAAGCTAACAGTATTTGGAACTTTTGAATGACTTTTTAATTTTATTATTGTAAAAATACCTCAAATGCAATAAATTTAAATGTCAAATTGGTTTTAATTAGTTGACCATAGGACATACAAAGCAGCACCATAAATATCCCCTTGTTAAAAAAAAGTTTTTGGATTATTCTGTGGGTTTTGGACTCATATAAAAACACTGATCAGGCATAACATTATGATCACCTTCCTAATATTGTGTAGGTCTCCCTTGTGCCTCCAAAACAGTTGTGACTCATCAGAGAATGGACATGGGCCT
>JASGAT010396223.1:4068-22002 GCA_030220025.1 Chelon auratus
CTCTCTCTCTCTCTCTCTCTCTCTTTTGTTTTTTCTCTCAGTATTTTCCAGGAGATGATCCAGCCTTAATATCCAACAGTGGAGAATTTATCAGGGGGGATTTTTGTTCCCTTGTCTGAGGAAAACAATTATCAGATATGAAGGAAAATAGAACACATTTTGAAACCCAATGTATTCTCTCTTTCTCTGTGTCTCTCACATGCAAGTGTTCTTACACACATGCATGCATGCACAACTATTACGTAGTGTAGCGGGGTTTATCAGGGTTTTGTAACCTCATTTGGCAGGGAAATGTTAACAAATGACAATGTACTCTCTGACCCTGTCGTTTTAATTTTACATATCAGTTCATGAGGTGCCTGTCATCTCCTAATGAATGAGCTTTTATCAGGCTTGATAACTCTTTCCCGGTTGCTATACACTCTCATCGTCCTCAGCCAACATGTAAATCTTTGTGCTTCGTCGTTCTGCTCATCATTTACCTCCAGAGGGAACAAAACAAAAAAACAACTGTGATAGCCGTCATCTCCCAAACCTGCAGGTCAGGAGAGTAATTATACAGCGTGACATGTCACAGTACTATACTGGGTGTCTAACCAAACAGTGGCTCTCTAGACATCATTACGTTGCTATGACAAAGTGGGAGGCTGAAGCCAGTAATACACACCTAACATCCATCCGGCCAATCCACAAGCTTCCAAGGTGACAATACAGCATCACAGGGTGAGCACAGCTCCAGAGAGATTCTCCTGAGAACAAATTAGACAATAGGCATGGTTTAAAATGCTCTCAGATTGTACACTGTAAGCCCAACAGCCTGGTTTCTATAGGATGTTATATAGGCCTATAAACACTAACTTCGAAGATTTAATAAACAGAAATCATAATATAATAAGGTAAAACTTAATAATCGGTGGAATAATAATAACCTTGCGTGGTCCATTGCAGTTAATATAACCAAGAGAAAAAGAAGTCTGGACTTAGTAAGTAAGAGCAGAGAGTTAAGGTTCATTTAAGCTACTGCGTAGACATAGACGACGTAATCTACGCACGTAGCCAACACCGGTGCCAGCCATTTATGCTTACGCACTCGTCAGTCTGTCTTGCACTGTAACAACACCACCCGAGCACTATTCGGCTAGTCGGTGTGTTTTTTGTCAGTTGGGTTATTTTTTTTTCCACTTCCTGCTTCACTTTCCACAACAGCAACTGAAACTTTCGCCGAAATTTCACCAAAGATGAGTCATACAAATGTTTGTATCTCCGAACCTCCCCGGTTAACCTTCCCCCGATGTGTTCCATCTTCACTGATCCAAAACAATCAATTTTCAATTTGCAGAGATGGAGAAGCAGCCGGACACACTATAGTGGAAACACACTACTATTAAGTGGACAAATCACAGCTCTTGCGGTAGTTACATTTCTGGGGAGGTGCACATCAGCCGCGGTGCTACGGTCTGCATACGGTCCGCGCTGTCGCCATAGCTACGGCGTCAAACTGATTCAGAAGTCTAAACCGCCTACTACACGAGACGATTGACATCACCCTCACATGTATGTTTTCTTGAACCACAAGACACTTGGCTTTAGCTTGGCATAAAGCCTTGACACAGTTAGTTTGCTGTAGGCCTACGTGTTGGTGGAATGCGGCCACTTTTAAAGCTGACATGAAATGTGTATGTTTTGATACTGGTAGACTATACTTTACAGATTTGGTCAAATTATATTTGGAAATTTCTAGCTAGCTAGCTAGCCAGCCAGTGGGCGGCCATTCTGGGGTGATGTCATCAGTCATGGGGTTAACTGTTTGCGCTGAGTGGACACATGACGTCATAGATCATAGTGTGGCAAGATTGGCTCTATATGATTACATTTTTTTATGTTTAGAATATAATAGTTGATAGAAAGACGAACTCATTTAGTAAATTCTATAAATAATATATTCACTGCTTCATATACACTTTGAGGGGGTTTGCTGTTGTAGTGTTGCTGTTGCTTGCTAGTCTGGGGGAAACGACACACACGTTTTGTGTAATCATAGTAAGAACATTTTGTTACCTTATAATTTCTAGCAAAATGAAAACAAATCAAACTGAAGTTATGTCTGGACAAGTCGAGGCTAGCTGGTGCCCTTGTTTTCAGTACTACACTAAGCAGCATAGTTTCATAGAGTCCTGAGAGTGGTATCTCATCTAGCTTTTGGTGGAAAACCACAGTATTTTTCCAAAAGGAAGAACTTAAACTTTTATTGTTTTGAATAGTTCGCTAGGCTTTATTTGGATTGCGATGTGTAAGAGTAAAACTGCGGTGAAGCTGAAGGGCACAGTTGTATCATATGAGCAAACCACGGCTTCCAAGAGATTTATGCCACTGTAAGAAGAAAGCATTGTAAAGTCATTGACTGCCATTGTGCGGGAGGGGGAGGAAAGGAAAGGCGAGTCAGTTGGTCAACCAGGTCACCAACCCTTGACCTCTGTCCTCGACCCTTGAATCTCTGACATCTGTCTGCTTTTCCCGCCTTCTCTGCCTCCCCCTGGCCTGCCAGAGGAATTTGATTATGGCGAGGGTAGGAATTCCTGAAGTAACATAAATGTTGTTGTTTTGTTTTTTTTGTTTTTTTAAAACAGATGCTCTCGATGAAAGGATCACGATTCAGTGAGCCAGCGTGTTGTACAGCACAAAGAGCATGTTTGTGGCAGCTCACAGTGCACTGGAGCTCCACTTTGACTATGCGTCTTTGCTTATGTGAAATCAAATCATCTGCGGCTGAAAATAGAGGCGTGTGTTCCTGTAGTGTCTTTTGCTTTGTCTGAAAAATAGGTCTGTAGGCTATGACATAACAGTGTAGCACAGAAAGCCGTCTGCCTCTCTAGCTGTTGTAGTCGATGAGACAGAGGGGGAGGGGAGGAAGATAGTGGGGGAGGTGTTGTACAATGTATTCACATATGCAAGGCTTGCTCTGAAGCCACAATGTATGTGCATATAGGCATGCAGCACAAATACAAAAATCACAAAGACTGATTCCGGACCGGCTCTGATTCTCTTTGTGGTGTAAATTAGGCAGCAGGGTTTAGGGAAGTAAATCCAATATATATCAGTGGACACCAGGGCACAATGAGAAATAGATACTCGACTGGATAGTCCCCTGCTGCAGACTGAGCTTTCCCCACGCTTCCCCGGCCTAATAACGACACAACAAGAGTCGTGTGACTGGCTGCACCCTTCCCCCACCCGTACATATTACCATTGCTCCTCAGTGCTGTCTAGAAAGGTCATGTGACCCTCATCAGCTTCCCGGCTTGGGGGAGGGGAGGCAGATTGAACCTGTTCTTTGTTAGGAGGTCAGCCCCAGCTCCATGGCAGGAAGCGCTCCTACCATATGTCATGTAATAGAAGTGCAAGAAGGCAGAGTGGAGGGGTTTGAGGCAGTGTTTGAGCGCTCATGCGGCTGAGAGAAAGTAGGCAAGGCTCGCATAGCACAAGGTGAAGACGCGCCTGTCAAATGCCGTTCCAGTGGTTTTAAAACGACACAGGCTGTTGCTAAAAAGAAGAGTGAACCAGGTTTAGGACTGGATGCAGTAAATATAGGCATGAGTGGGGATATCTGTGGGGGTGCTCACTACAAAGCTGCACAGAAATTCTTCAGCACAACTCCAGTGTTTGCAGACGATGTTGTCCTTCTGGCTTCCACAGATGGCAACCTCAGGCAGTTTGCAGCAGAGTGTGACAGCACTGGTATGAGGATCAGCTCATCTAAAAATCCATTGGACGGTTGTTTTTTGAGAAAGGATAGGAATGTTCAGTGGAGGTGAGGTGGAGCGGCCGTATTAGGTGAAGGAATTCAGGCATCTTGGGGATTTACTCATGACGGCTGGAAAGTTTAACAGTGGATCAGCTGTGGTATTATTTCATTTAGTAAACTCCACATAGCTGAAGGCTTAAATGCTATAGATAACTCAAATGGAAACACTACACTATGAAATACGTGTAAATGTTTTTCTCAGAGGTTTGCTTACACAGTTTCACCGTGTTTGATGGACAGCAACACTTCCCAGATATTCTTTAAAGGAAGCTCATAACTGCTGTTCAACTATTTATTATTTGCTACCTCGCCATTTGACGCCGCAAGTCACTCCTCCGATTACTTACTGCAAACACTGCAAATTTCTTTAAAGTTGTAGATGCAAAGCATGATTACCGGTTAAGATAAACACCTGATAGTGTTACAAACAGTGTTGAATTTCAGCGTATTTCTTCCATTTGATTTCTGAAGTAAAATATTATTCAGCATCCTATTCAGGATGTGTATCTTGCAATTCAACCACTGTGAAACTGCAACTCCCACAGAGTACCACATCACAGCAAATAATCTTTAATGTGCTGTGCAGGGAATAGTACTACTCAAAAATATTTACATCATCTCATGGAAATTTACAAGGCAGTACTAAAGAAAAGAGACTTGGCTTTCTCACTTTCGGAAAAGGAGAAAGCTAAATCCTCGTTTCTTTACTGAAATATACTAACTTACTGGCAAGAAAGCGCTCTGAAACTGTTATTTGTCAGACTGATGAATCGATCTTATAAACACATTTATCTTATCTGCTCCTGTGGATTGCTTAAGTAGTTTAACAGGACTCTCTTTGCAGTATATCATCCTGCTACAGCTGCACATCAGATACTGTCTGACTGACTGACATCTGCATGTGAACTGTGTCTCTCATTCTGAGTCTAATAGGAAGCTAGCATGCTGAAAATGTAACCGCCTACTGTGATGAGCGTAGTCCAAAAACGAGGATAACTTACAATGGGTAAAAAACACGAGGGGTACTTCTATAGTGACAAAATACAACATTGTTTTTTGCCAAAAATAGCTTGTTTTTCTATGCCATAGACCCTCATTGCTGCCCAAATATTAAAAGCACATCAGTGAGCCACACTGTTGCATTGACTGACATATTCTTTCATCACACCGAAAGCAGGCACGGTCGTTTGTTTTTGGTCAGTTATATGCACATCCTCCTGAGACCATGAATACTAACACGGCAAATACTAAAGCACCTCTAAAAATAACTATATGATTGATTCAACAATAATCACTCAAAGCAAATGATGCACATTTGAAAGATTTATATTGTCAGTCGGAATGAAACAGCTTGAACTACCACAGACTGAGCAGAGACATTGGTGCATAGGTGATAACTCATATTTGGCGAAATAGTGTTTGTGTCACTCCCCATTGAGAAGGTCAAGGCACCCAAGATATAGGATTATGTAGTGGTACTGGCTGTCTGTGTGTTGGCTGAGTGGCCCAGGAGCTTTTTGCATTTGACCATAAATCAACTGGCCAAACAGTGGAAAGACTGGCTCTGTCCCTTGTGAGTGAGTGGATTACTTATAGATAGCAGGACAGCACCAAGGGTGCACAGTGTATGAAGGACTACTTCTGCTTGATATCATCACTACCACACACAGTGTTTCGGTCATGCGCATGTGGAACTGTATCGACATAACAGAAGAATATTTAGGTATATAACTGGCCATATAACTGTGGCCTCGAGTTTATGTAAAAGGGAGCTCTTTTGCCCACAGGCAGAATCTATCAGCTGATAGATGATGATACTTGCACAAGAAATCTTTACAATCTAAAAAGACTTGACTTCAGAGATCTTACCACAGTTTCTAATATACTTCATCTCCTTTGGTGAAACCGAAAGACAGTGATAGTAATGCGTGTGATGCGTTGATAATGTGACATTTTTCAGTTTAAAATTTTTTTTAAACCCAACACAAAAACCAAGGCTCCAGAGCAGATGTGTGCCTGTAAAATTGCACATCTTCCTTTGCAGAAGATGAATGAATGAATGAATCCTTCCTCGCTCTCCTACATTTTCAGAAAAAAAGGGACAAAAGACATGACCTCATTCACCCCTCATTCATTGGATGTGTCCTTCCTTACATTTGCATCTGAGCTGTAATTTCCCAACCAATTCAGTTTTTTTTTTCACACCAAAGCAAAGACTCCAAAGCAGATGTTTGAATGTAAAATTGCACATAACAATGGACAATTTTAAATCACGAATCAATAAATGCGTGCGTCCTTCGCTTCCTTTAAGGAACAAAAGACATGACCTCATTTACCCCTCATTCATTAGCTCTATCTGTCCTTATCACTCACATCTAAGGTGTAATTTCTCTACCAATTCAAAAAAAAAAAAAAAAAGTGTATCAGTTTTTGGTGTTCAGCATTACATGGTCATATTCATACCTTTAAACTAGCATACAGCACAAAAACAAAAAACTTAAAAAAACAAAAAAACAAAACAGGCATTTGTGATTATTACTCAAATTTGCGGTGCGCAACTACGACAGCGTTTACGGTAACCAAAGGAATGTGTCACACTGATGTCAACTTGTTATTTACTTTCCAAATCTGAATGACTGAGCAAGGCGAAAGGAGAATTAATCAACCGCTGTGTGACCAGGCAGGCGAAAAAGAGCTGGAGTGTGGGGGAGGGGAAGCAGCTCAGAGGCCGGAGAGGCAACACGCTACTACTGTAGTCTCAGCACACTTGGGCTTTAACTAAAGTATATCACAGCGATAATATTTTTCATATATATATATTTTTTTAAATAATTTATTGTTCAAAGAAACGCGTTGCGCTATTTTTTTGGTGGGTACAAAACATACAGTAGGTATGCGGTGGTGGCAGTTAGTCTTAAAGTATGCAAGTAGCATTTCACCAACTGACATTTTAGCTTCTAATTTAGCTAATTAGGACACTGGGATAATTAGTTAACTATGATTATTGGTGGTGTTTTCAATATTCAGGTTTAAGGTCAGTTAGTCTTCACCCCCGCCTCCTCTCTCTCTAGCTCTCTCTCTCTCTCTCTCTCTCGCTCTCTCTCCCTCCCATTCTCCGTCTACGTCTCTCTACCGCTGCCGCTCGGCGACTCTTTACGTCCCCGCTCTCAGTGAACGGCGAAACTCCACACACACACACACACACACACACACACAGAGTAGCCTGCAGCCTCTGCCGCACAAACTCGGGCTCTTTTTTTTTTTTTTTTTAATTNGGGTAGCCTGCAGCCTCTGCCGCACAAACTCGGGCTCTTTTTTTTTTTTTTTTTAATTCCAACTTTTACCGCCACCAGTTGTGAGAGCGCGTCTGCTTTGTTAGCGCGGCGCATTAGCCGACAGTGACTCACACATACACACACACACACACACACACGCTCGCTCGCTCGCTCGCACGCACACACACACACCCGCGGTCGGAACTTGAAATATGACGATAATCAAAATGGGAGGAAAGTCGCTGCTAGCTTGCTGAAGTTGGAGGCTCTCCTTGTGGAAGAGGAAGAGGTGGCGGCGGCGGACACCACGAGTTCACTCTCACAATAAAAAAAAAAAAAAAGGAAAAAAAAGAAAAGAAAAGAAAAGAAGGTAAGGCTGTGGAGTGAAGGTCGAATGGCATGCTCGGGGGACTGCACTGCATTCACGCTGCTCGCTTGTTTGTTTGTTTGTTTATTTGTGGGGTTTTATGCGAACACGATAATGACTTTGAGAAATTGGTGATTAGGAGGTTGCCGGTACGCCGCTTAGTCACCCATTGACTCCGCACGTGTGTTAAAATTCCTGCTTTTANCCCCCAGTCCTCTCTTTCGCTCTTACTTATCTAAAACGGAGCCACTTTTCTAATAGTGTGTTTTTATTTTCTCATAGTAGTCACGTTGTGTAGCTGAGCTCTGGACTTCTCCGCTGAATGCAATAACTTTTTTCAGAGGCCACATTTTGGCCAGTAATTCGCACACTTCGCCCCCAGCAGCACGACGAAACACTAAGCTGCACTTTCAGTCATTTTATTCAAGCTTAAATCTGAATGATACATATTTATATTGCCATGCAGGCTTAGGAAGCGCATGTGTGGGGGGAGGGGAAGACTGTACTAGACACTGCCACCAGTTTCAAGGGACAGTTCATGTTACTGTATAACTACAATGTTAAGCTACTGACTTTTTCTCTCTTAAAGCGCAGGTATGCATTATAAGAAAGCACATTCAGTTGGCAAATGGTGATGGGCCATGTCCACATGACACGCACAGGAGAGATTGAGAAATCCTGTGACCTATAAATGCTTCTTGTTTCCATTTCCCTGGCTGCTCTCTGTAGTTTGCGGAGTAATGGGATCCAGCATGCACAGCCACAATTAAGATGTCTCGCCTGGTCTCCGAGAATCAAAGTGTTTATTATGTCTATTAAGGCACGAGAGGGATTCAGATGACAGTGAAAGCTAAAACAATGCTGCCATTTGAATGCTGTCTTAACGTGGCTCTTCTTCGCTGGCCCAAATAATTATTGCCAAAGAAATGCCCCCATTTTCTTGCTGAACTGGCGGGTTGTAGTTGTTTGCTCACCAAGTATGTCAGCGCCGTTTAGCTATGGAAATCCGGTGTAAATCTTTAAATAAATAAGTTTAATTGGAGAGAAGACTCTGACTGAACTTGATATTTCTGTTGCTCCGGCCGCCTTCTGGGGTTTTTCGGAAATGAGTTATAGGCCATAAGCTGGATGACACCTACTCCTCTTCACTAATGTCATCATCATAGAGATGCCGCTGGATTTGTGTATCAAGTGTGTATGGGTTCAGCAGCAATTCTAGAGTAGTCCATTTCCCTGAAATTGTATCATGATACCATTATTATGTAATGGGCTGTCAATTTAAAAGGACACAACCGTAAAACATATGAGTCTACTCACTCACCCTACACTAACAATCTGCTTTTTACATTGTATGTTAATGGTTAACTTAAGTTATCTTCGTAATGTTGCTGTGCGCTTCAGTTTATGCACTCCATAAACAACTTTACCTTTATCTACTTTCACATCGCTTGTGGAGTACAAGGAATGTAACCTGAAACGCCAGATGTTTTGTTAGAACCATGTGAGAAGTTGTCCGCGGAAAGTATCTGCAAAAGAGAGAGCATTAAAAAAATTCGTGGCGGGTGATTGGATGGATCATCTTTCCTGAGCTAACTTAAACTAATCTTATAACTGAACCTTATGAGGCAGGTTGCTGCTCTAGGAGCCTCCAAAGCCAGCGAGCAGTCAATGTAGCTAGCCATGTGCTTAGCATGTTCGTAGACCTTTCGTGCCATGCTTGTAAGGGATATTTGCACACCTTTCTGCCATTGTTGTTGGTGAACTAACAGTCTGTTCTCGTCCTCACCACCATAGACTGTCATCAGACCTAAAACGTGCCCTTAGTTTTTCATAGGACACTGATTGTGGGTTAGGTTTAGGGTTATTGTCCGACCACAATCACACAGCCTGAAGCCTCACAAGATGGATTCCCGCGTGTGAACGGTCATTTGCACTTTCACAAAGCGGATTTTCAAACAGTAAAGTGTCTTCTGTCGTAAAATGTGCTTAAGATCACCATGTTGGGATGGCAGTTTGGTTTTCATTGTCTCGTTGGGATTGGTTTGGCAGACATTGCTGTGTGAGACACAATCTTAGTGGGAATGTTTGCGTTTCTTTTTCTAATATAAAAATGATGGTGGGATATTTGCTGTAGCGGATACCAAAGCAGCACACTTTATCTCTTGAAAACAGAATTTGTAGGCCGGGGCATCTGTGTAGCAACACAATGCTTTATTTATAATGTATGTACGTGACCCATTTTATCCCAAAATTGCAGCTCAGTGTCTCTGATTAATTGTTCAGCTCTAATTCTAAGTCATCCATAGAGTTAACCAAGTAAAGCAGAATGGATGGTTACACTGAACACAAGTTTGATAATCGTATATATTATCGGCCTTAAATTGATCCTGTTTTCATATATCTTTGGACACTGGTTAACCAAAATGGCTTGTGTTTTGTTACCAGATCTGTGCACTCCACGTGAACCCTAATTACGGTCATTACTAAAACAGGTTTAGTGCCTGCCTACTAAAAGAACAATAGGAGTTTGTTTTAGACATTTTACGTTTATTGATTCCTATTTTTTTTTTTTTGTTGCCGTCACAAGTTCTTACTATTTCGCATTGCAAACCCGGGAAGCTGAAATTTTTGTTTGTAAAAATGTGTCGGTTTTTGCTGTTTTTCGTTGACTTTGAATGATTTTACGTTTCCCTTCTTAGCTGATTTTATTGTCTTTCTTTTGATCTGGGGTTTCAGGCCATGGCAACAGTTACCATTGTGCTGAGTCCTCAGATGGCATAACTAAATAATATTGTTAGGACAAACGTTATTGTCTCTCTGATTCTGGTGCGTGAAATTGAGAGGAATCTCTACCGTGTGTCGTCTCAGTTTTCAAATAAAAAAAAGATGATGGCTTAGAATATATAAAGCATCCTGATTCAGTCATATAATGGGATGTCATCATTCTTGTTTTGATTTAATATTGACTGTTCAAACTAGCCACTGAGACCGGAGGCACAGAGTAGTAAGAGCAAATCCATGGTACATTGTGTTAGACTGTTCAAATCAGAAATGCATCCCTCCTCATAAGTAGGCCAAGGAAGTCCCTGAGAAAGCCCATGTCAGCCTTGTGGAGCAGCAGATCTCTCTATCGGGCTGTCCAAATATTTCTGTAGCAGTATTTATTTATGATAGGCCACGGGGGGAGGTGAGCCATTCTCTGTTCATGCGCTACCAGCCAACTGGCAGACTCGTGGTTACTCTGAAATAACGCCCATACAAGTACTGGCTAGTAGGAGGCTATAGTTATTTATTTGGATATATTTAGGAATTAGGGCGGTGCTGTTTATCATTGTGAGAGCTAGTATCTGTGGGGTCTCGATTCTCTTCTTGTGTGTTTTTAAATCTAAACCAAGTGGGACAAATCCACATGCTTTTTAGGGCGTGTTAAACATTCAACTATTTCAGTGTTGTGCAGCTTTTCAGTTCCTCACGCTGTCACGATACTATTTCTAATGTGAATGCTTCTGTTTGCTTTACATTTATTTTTAATAAAAACATTCACTGTAGCACACTGGTCTGGGTTAGGTTATGTTCAGTCAGTAGACGAAAATATTTTTTTTTTTACCCAAGTTCAGTACACACGGATAACTCGGTTTCTTAAAACTGACAAATAAGGCAAAAATGAATGAATAAATCGTAATCTCTGTTGCCATCTTTTAAATGTGTCTGCCAAGAGTTTTTAAATAGTTTTTTTTTCAGAAGGAAGATGTACTGATGCTGGTGGAGGATGACTGTTCAGGAAGTTGCGCAAGCACATGCGTGCCAGAGTGAAAAACTTCTGTACTTAAGGTTATATTGTGTCTTCACTTGGTCTTAATCTTTTCACCTCATCCTGAGTCAGCCATGTGAGCTTATCTTGTGTTCTGTGTGGCAGTGAAGGAAGTGTGAAGAAATGTATGTATCTTTGAAACACACAACCCACAAAAACTGTACAAAGAACAGCCCCTGAAAGTGTTACTGTAATACAAATTTGCGTACTTGCGTTTGCGTAAGCTTTAGCTCGTGTCGGCTGTTTTTAGGATTGCGGGTTTTTAAGCAACATTGAATTGTGAATTAACTTCTTGTAATACTTTTTTTTTTTTTTTTATACCTGGTATACGTTTTTGACTTCATCAAATTCCTAGATATTGATGATTAAAGAGTTTTATGCCCGTGCAAGCTGTGAACATGCTCCTGCTGTCTGTGCCAACAATGACAATGATTAGACTTTCACAACTGCAGCGCAGCAATATAGTTTATCCCACTTAGCAACTCTGTAAACCTGATATATCATTTGGGGTTGTGACACACCAAGCCTGTTGGTTCTTTTCTGGTGTTAAGCCATTGGTGTCTTACACCATAGGTACTAGTCAAACATCTGACGGCGTTTTCTCAGCTGACGCAGTCTATGGTGGAATGAGACTCTGATTCAAGTTAACAAGAAGAAAACCAGAAGTGAGCAAAATGACGAAGTTCAAACTGCACACAGAAAGCTTTTCTCATCTCGTAACTTAATCTGAACATTCAAATACACAATGTTTTTGAAACGGTATGATCATCAGAATCAGAATCAGCTTTATTGGCCAAGTATGTGTGCACATACAAGGATTTTGACTCTGGTAACTTTTGCTGTCTTGTGCAAAAACACGCAGAACTTAAATAAACATTAAAAAATAAATCTCAATCTGTACACATAAAAAAAATTAAAAAAATTGGATAAGAGCAGATATATGCAATGATCCAGGAGTTTGTACAGTGAGTATATACAATGAATGCAGCGTTATTGTTGTTGTTCATGAGAATGGTCTCACGTCATCCAGACTGAATTAATTGTAAACCAACTGATTAGCATGATTCAGGAGAATCCCTCTCTTTATGACATATTTTTTTAGCCTATGAACTAATTGAAGCGTTGGCTGTAGTCCTTGTGTTGTGTTCAAGTTCACCTTATAGGCCCAGACTACGTGACGTGACGTATAGTGGATGATGGTGTAAATAATTCACAGACATGGAATTTGTGCTATTCCTGTCTAGCGTAGTCCTCAATGGAAGGCAAAACAAACTGTAATAGCTCTTAGGACGCAGCTCACTCATATGAGCTATTGCTACATTACCCTAAACACCATAGCTAGCCCTTGTGACTGTTATGTGGGGAGCATTGCTACAACAAATGCCAGCTCTCATAATTTGCCAACAAAAATAGTGGCATTCCAAGATAAGAGATATAAAGGTTACTCCGGAAATGGTATCATATTGCATGTCGTATTCAAATACAAAGTTTGATGGACAGACTACAAGCGAGTGCACTGGTCTGAAATCTAAATCACTATGTGCACTATGCCCCCTCTCTACACAGTGGAGTATGTTGTCTTGAGGAAAATTGTGAATTGCACCTTTGAGCACACTGCTCTGGAAACGAAACGACCATCTGTGAAATGAGAGTGAAAGTTTCATGATTGGTGGGGCATTGTTGGGTAATTTCCTACTTCATGTAGTGTGAAACTAGTCTGTGTTTTATCACAGACGGGCCCTTTCAGCGGTGAATACTTCTATAGTTTGGTATAAAGTAAAGACAAGAGGCGGAAGATGTAAATGTACTTAATTAAAATGCGGTAATGGTATCCCATAATCGTCTTTAACTGTGTGTATTCATTCGTGATATAATATGAGGGGCTGAAATGGGAGTAAGAATATCTGTGAGTGACTTGCCGGTTGTCAGGGACAGTAGTAAGTTATAGGCGATAGATTTATTGTTTAACGTTCCAGCAATGCATTTCTCACATCGGTTGGCAACTTAAATTGAAGACGCTGCTTGGCTCTGTACCACTCTGTCCTCGGCTGCAGTACGTATATTTTGTTGCATGCGTGGAAGGAGGTGCTGAGAGTATTGTAAACAATGGAGTTGGCGTACATTGACGGCCGCGATCTACATCCATATAGGCATGCAGATTAGTTTCATTCCATATGAGCAGTCAGTTACTCATCACTGCTCTGCAGATTACTCCCACTCTACGAAGGGAAATGTGTGGTGTGTAGTACGAGGGTTGTGCTGTGTAAGTGCTTGGTAAAGAAGCCGCTAACGAATAGCTCAGGAGGAGGATCAGCATTTCGGCGCACTTCTCTGTTTGTTTGACCCTGATGTCAGATGGAAGGGAAGCTCAAGGAGAGTGGAGGGTATTTAGGGTGGCATGAGCAGCTGCTGACAGAGAAGCAAGATCTTCTGGTCACCATAGCAACACTTGTATTGCGCACACTGGTGTGTCTCGGTGTTTATAGCTTATTTGTGCAATTCTCATCTTGATGAAAAAAGAAATGCCTGGCTGAGGCCTTTGTGTTGGCCATTACTGTATCAAGGACACTCAGTTCTATCTCACTGTTGAATAAATGTAGAAATATATGTTTATTCAATCAAATAAAATAGCAAAAAAAATTTCCAGAGTGAATCGATGCTTATTTAAAAGCATGTTAAGACACACTGTACATTTCCACAAAGATGTAATACTTAAAGTTCCTGTCAGTTGCACACTATAGCTGCATTTACAGTATGTCAACACAGCTCAGTGTTATCTCCATTATTCACGCAGTTGTTTTTGATCAAGTGTACGAGTCATTTACTCTCAATTTCAGAAGCAATGCACAGGAACTTGTGGCTCTTTATCTTGCCAGGCTACATGTCGTTGGCATGCACTGGCCTAGATTTGAAACCACGGCATATTTACATACTTCTCTTTGTTGTACGGGGAATGCCATCGTTTGACAGAGAATGTGTTGTTGTTCGTTCAGGGTTAAAATGGAGCGATACACCGTCTTGCACTAATTTTATATATTCATTGAAATGAGTACAAGGTCGTAGTGTCAAATGAAGGCTTGTTACATACGGCATGCAGAAAGTCTGGGAGTCTGTTTTTCTGTCTTATCCTTTGACGTCGCATTAATAAAAATGGAGATTTTATTTCATATACACACACACACACACACACGTGTTGCCCTTGGCATCAATAAAGCCTTCTGTGTCCCACGATCTCCTCCACACAAAGTACTTATTTGCCAACCACCCCCACACAGCCCTATACACATGCATGCCCCACAGCGACTGGTTCTCCGTGTGCTTACATCCATATGCGAAACAAGGTTATTTGGAGAAACCAGATAAAGGCAAAAAAAATAGACAAAAGTGTTGACATACAATAACCTTTATACTGCTCTACTGCCTTTACTTGTAGATGGAAGGACAATATATATATGTTTTAACCAAGGCTGGCGATAATTGGTTGTATTGTGGCATCCATCCCTCCCAAAATAACCATTGTATTCCAAGCTGTAGCACCTGTTATTGAGATTACCTGGTGTTGAGATAAAAAAAATACATCACACACTGCAAGAATACGGATTGGTGTGAACATGTTGCCACAAGCACTACTCTTCTTGTTTTAATGATAGATCCCTTACGTTTTAAGCTTAAAAGGTTCACAACCCTAAATCATTTTGTTGTGAGTTAGATACAGGATGATCTGTATTGGACAGGAGAAAGCTAGAAGTAGAAATCACTCATTTTGTCTCTCTATTTTGCTCTGTTCTCATCTGCTGGTTTCCTCTTTTTAAATCAGATACTCATTAATATAAATCATATTTTTTTTTGTTCATTTAATGCATGTAATGTATTAACCACATCAACAGGGGAAAGCCCAGGAGTTCCCTTCTTTGAACAATACTTGACTGCTGCTACCCTTTGGCTTCTCCGGAGAATATTAAATGGCACCAGTAGGCAAGTGGGAGTTGTCATATTTATCTGATGTTAACGAGTTCAGGGTGGATCCTAGGTCCTGGCACTCCCAATTGGAAACGATCATGATGAAACCTTCCGTGATCCTTGCGTACTGTCACCTCCCCCCATTCATTTCCCAGGGAAAACAAATGAAAGGCATACTTGTTAGTGGCTGTGCACTTGTAAATCTCTGTTACTGGCGAACATATGCACCCCGCACTCATATTGTTGACTAGTCTATGAAGGGGTATATCAAAGATTTGGCTAATTGAAATATGTATGAGGATAACAGGATCAGGGCATGATTTCAGAAGCTGCGGTAGCACTAGATTTCCACACTGTGTTACCTTGATGACCTTTTCCATTGTTAACTGTTGAAACACCCAGTAGGCTCGGCCTGGCTCTAGGGCTGGCCAACCATGTGCCATGAGAGCCGACAGCCTGTGGGTTTTCATTCCAACTGATTTCCTCAGTAGGTAATTTTATGTCTGGGTTATTCTCCTCTAAAGGCGTCTTAATCTGTGGGTGGAGTCTTTGGGTGGAATGAAAAAAAACTGCAGACTGTTGTCTCACTTGGCACACAGTCGGCCAACCCTAGTAAAAATTGAAAGTATTGCCGCCCATAGGAAGCGTGGGAGAAGTGTTTCCCCTAGAGACTGAAGGCTACCATCCCCCACCATTTGCCGACCTACATTAGCTGTCACTTAGTGACTCACTGAGGGAGGCAAAGGACAATGCACAAATGGTTGTTGTGATTACCTGTGTGGGGATCATTATTTATCACCCTGCTCCCCGTCCACCATCCCCCGTCTCTGATTCCCCTCCTCCACTCTCTTTCGCTCACTCCCCTCCCCCCCACAAGACTGCAGCCCAACCAGAAGCTTCAAAGGCGGGTTTTACTCAGCAGAGCAGTTCAAGAGAAAATGGCTGCTGTTTCCAGGTCTTGTTTGCACATCTGTCAGGAGGTGACTGTTCAGGAGAAAATGGGGTCCGTGGTATGCAGGTTTTTAACATCATTCTTTTCAGACCGGCATGTGTAGGAAATGACTGGATGTGTGTTTCTCTTAGCGCTATTATTTTTACATTCAAACATTCATGTTCAGAAAGCATTTGATTTGATTTTCGTGAAGGATGGATGATTTTCCATGAGCCCCTTTCAGTTCAGTTTTCAGTGCAAGGACTTATTTGCAGAGGCATGGTTGTTTTAACTAGGCTCAGCAAATGTCAAATGATTTCTTTTCTTCTGTTTCAGTTAAGATGGTATCAGTGTTGTGTCTTTGGGATCTATTTAAAGACAGACAGATTAGATCAGGCTAAATTGTCCTTCACTGTACATTAGCTTCAGTGAAAATCTTTGGGGGAAAGAGGACTTCCAGGCTGGTTTACTCTTCCCTTCCTAGTGTGCTGCATTTTTTTAACACAGTAAATTCAAATATGTTATGTCTAAATAAAAATCAGTTTGACCAGTTTTCAGTAACTTTCACTTACACGAATGTTTAAAATCCAAAATGTCTCAACTATGAATTAAGTAATACAATGACTAGTGTGTGTTATTGTTTGATTACATTAGCGTTGAAGGTAAAAACTACTTTTGTAATTGACTAACTTTCCCCAGAACTCATGCAATATTCTTTGCCAAAGTCCTATAAAGCACAACTGAAAGACTTGCAAGTATACAGTCACTATTCCACCTGATTAAAAATAAATAAATGAATAAATAAAAATAACAGCTTACTTAAAAATGTAAGTGACTTTTCCCCACGGGTGTATCTAAAACCGTTTTCCCATCAGTTATTCTTCTACTACACGTACGGAAGGTTGCACAACACTTGCTGTTCAAAGTCCATTTGCACCTTCTCCTGCATCACCGTAACGGTCGTGAACCTGAACTGAGTGCTTACATCACTGCAACAGCATGAATGGCTTGATGCATTTTCAGTTTATTCATTAAAAAGCAAAATTGTTTTGTTTATTTTTTTTGGTTTTTTTTTGAGAGACAGTCGTGGTTCAGTGTGGCCATCTGTGACATTACATAATTTCTGATAAATTTCAGTTCAGAATTGTGTTGCTGTTTTTTCTTTCAGAGCGTCTCTACTTTCGTGTCACAATTTCAACCCCCCATCCATGCTACTGTAGGGAAGTCTGTTTTTTCTCAGAATTGACAAGTTCTGATGCTCATACCTATTTATATTAAGGCTTTCAGAATGATTGAGAGACTAAAATATTTGGTTAGGGTTCCTGTTATATGGCACAAACATGCTTTTAGATAGCTGTTTTGATTCAGGGGCAGATTGATCATAAATATTTGCACATTTCAATGAATTGAGATTAGTAGTAAACCCTGAATTAATGAAGCACGTAGTGAAATTTGGCGCGTTGTCAAGAGCTGAAGTCTTGTGTCAGTTTACACTACAGTCATTCAGTTACAGTACTGCTTCGCCCTTTGAACTGACGGTAAACATTTCACATAGTTGCACAACTGTATGCCTTGGGTTGAAATTGTGTGAGTTGTTACATAGTGTATGAAGACAGATTTGCTTTAACCCATTTAGGCCTAAAGCGCCTGCTAAAAAAGGCCTTTTTATGCCTAAATACTCCTGTGTAAACCCCCTCTCAAAACCTGAGGTTTTTCAGAACAATATGTCAAAATATGTCAACGCGTTTGCCGGCCTTAATGGTAACTACGCATAGATGCGTGATCCGG
>JASGAT010396225.1:0-13168 GCA_030220025.1 Chelon auratus
ATGAGAATCAAGGACAGAAGAAGAAAGAGAGAAAGAAGGAGGTGAGAAGAAGTGGAGGAAACCGGGAGAGGAGACGAAAAGAACGACTGAGGAGGAGATCAATAGAGAGGGAGGAAAAGAAAAAGAAACGGGAAGAGAGGAGAGGAAGGTGGAGGGGAGACAAGAAAGGGTGAGGAAGAAAGAGAAGATGAATGAGGAGAAAGTCAAGGATTGGTGTCAAAGGAAGTGGAAGAAAGTTGTTAAAAGAAAGGATGAATTGGGAGAAGAAGAAAAGAAGGGATGAAGGAGAGAAGAGGAGACGTGAATCGATCAATCAGTTCCTATTTCTGGCGAGATGAGAAGTGTTTTTATTAAATCATCGGCGCTGCTGCTCTTGATTTAGATTCAACGCTGACACACTTTTTATTTTATAAATCAGCTCCAGACGTGAGCGGCCTCTTCACTCAGACCCCACAGAACGAAAATAAAGAACCCGCCGTCACATGATCCCACGACGCCACAGCCGGCGGCCACGATAAACACTAGATCAACATCAGCGTGATTTTTGTCCTCTGGGGAGCGTTCACAGCCGACGCGTTTAGAGACGTTTATTCAGGATTAGGAGCCTTCAGGGAAAATGTGTATGCGTCATTACATTAAAAAAGGTTAAAGGAGTCACTTTTCTTAAGCGTAAACAAGCCAAGAGATAAAATGAAACAGGTTTCGATATTTTTTTTAGCATCTATGCTAGCACTACAGAAAAAAAAATAAAAAACGCCATCTGAAATTCACCTTTGTGTGGTAGTCACAAACTAGTAGGTGGAAGTTTTCGGTAAGTTCATGAGTTGAGAGTTGCGGAAGTTTGACCAAGTCGTCCAAGTGTTAGCCTAGGTGCCTTCTAGATAGCAGAACAGTTGACGGATTAAGTGATGCTACATCAGATAAAGAAGGCAAAGCAGTTTTCAGCAAGATGCAACATTTTATAGCATGTTATGCTAAGCTAATATACTTAGCATATCAATAAGTGGACGTGAAAACTCAAAAAAATACGTTTTTTATTATTTCCAATGAGTTCTTTCCAGACCCAGTTACGGAGCTTTTCTGTCAGGCTAGCTTGCTAGCTTGACAGAAACAGTCGGTGCTAAACTGGGTGTCAGGCTAATGTCAAGATCAGGTGCAGCAGGTTTCAGCAAAATGTACATTTAGCATATCAATAAAAGGATGCTAAGGTGACAAAAGCTACAGAGAAAACGCTGTATGAAAGGCGCCTTTGTGTGGTAGTCACAAACTAGTAGGTGGAAGTTTTCGGTAAGTTCACAAGTTGTGATTTGCAGAAGTTTGACCTGGTCATTAGCTTGCTAAAGTGTTAGCAGTGGTGCGTTCTAGATGGCAGAACAGTTGATGGATTCAGTGATACAACATTGGATAAAGTAGGTAAAGCAGGTTTCAGCAAGACGCACAGTCATCATTTTTTAGCATGTTATGCTAAGCTAATATACTTAGCATATCAATAAGTGGATGGGAAAAATCTCTCACTCACCTAGTTGTTAGCTTGCTAAACGTTAACTTGACAGCAACAGTTGGTGCGTTCAGTTTTGTCAGATCGAGCGGTTTACACGCCAAACTGGGTGTCAGCGTAATGTCAAGATCAGGTGCAGCAGCTTTCACCAATATGCACAATTTGTTTTAGCAACTATGCTAATGTATTTAGCATATCAATAAAAGGGTGCTAAGGTGTCAAATGCTACTGAGAAAACTTCATATGAAAAGCAAAAGTGAAGGTTTTCAGTAAGTTCGTGAGTTGTTTGAGGACAATTGGTCGTTGGCTTACTAAACTGTTAGCCTTGGTTGCTTCTAGATGCCAAACATTTTGTGCACATGACTTATTGTGTTTTGAGCTGTGTTGTTAGCTTGCTAAAGTTTTCAGTAAGTTAATGAGTTGTTTGCAGAGATTTGCCTTTAAATTTCCTACGTAAAGTTATCTAGTTGTTAGCTTCCTAAACTGTCAATATTTTTAGCATCGATGCTAATATACTTAGCATATCAATAAAGGGACGCAGATATGTCAAATGCTACCAGGAATACTACACATTAAAGCCGAAAAAAAAAAATCCGTTAGTGTGAAATGTTTAAAAGGATGAACAGACTTCGTTTATACATCTCAGGTGATGAAGGCGTCAATTTAAAGGTTAGTTTGTCCACCTGATGAACATTGGATCAATATTCAATCTCCTATTTTCATCTGTGCTGACTCCTGAGACATTTCTGCTTCTTTGTCTGCTCGAAATCACAATCCCAGCCCTGAAAGAGACGTCTGTCTCATTGTGCATCACATTGATCGGTGAAGCTTCACCAGTCTGTTGGCCTTCAGAGAACATACTTATTTTTGGGTGATTTAGGATTTAGTTTGACCAGGAGAGCTACTTCAGCTAACTTTAGCTTGCGTGTGGGCGCTGCCGGAGGCTGCGGTCAGATCAGGCAGCAGTTACAACAAAAAGCCCTGAACATTTACAGCATTAATGCTTAAATGAGCAGGTTTCTGCGCTCACTGGGTTGGAGTGAAATACCGAGTGCTGAGCATTGTCAAAGAAGCCGATAAATGAGGAATTGGCCTTGCTCAAGGGCATGTATGAGTCTGACTTTGTGAGGGAAAAGAAAGGATTGATCCTCTTTTGTCTGCACACTCTGCAGCCCTGAGGAATGAGATGAGAACAGTCAGCTCCAAAGCTCTACACCAAGCCTCCCAGGCAGGTTTCTGGGAATTTTTAAATTGGCTTTGGTAAAATAATTGCAGTTGCAGAACATTTCAGTGATGTGAGAAAAATAAAAAAGTAATAATAATAGTAAATAATTAATAATAAATGTAATGCTAGAGGGATCAAACCATCAAAATAGCTTCAGTAGGTAAAAGTGTCCTCTTACTTATGGACTTATAACCCTTGTTTTTCTATAATAGTACTGGGAAAGTGAACAACTGAGGTAAAAATAAATAAAATGAGCATGTATGCCGGGGTCTATGCACTCAGACCTGCTGGTGCTCTGAGACGGCTGAACAGTTTTTATATGTTTGTCTTTCTGAACCAAAACTCATCTCAATCAATCAATTCAGGTGTCAGTGACACATGGAGTTTTCTCTGAGTTGTACAAACCTCAAAGGCAACAATAAAAATGAACTTTCTGGAGCTGGATATGTAAAAAAACAGAAAAGTTTAACTATAGCGCCGCAAGACAAACAAACAAGAACACCTCTGATTTACAGCACAATCTGGATATACTCTCACTTGCCAGTTCATTAGGTACAGTACTAAGATGTAATAACAGTCCTGCGCTAAATCTTTAGCTTAAATTCTTCTTAAAATCAGAGTCTGGTAACCCTCGGCTTGGATTTCATTATGGGGCATGTTTCAAGCGATACAGAGAAAAAACCTCTGCACACACTTGGATAATCCACTCCACTCTTGGACCGTACTGATCAGACTCTGGCTCCAAATTCGCAAGATGGCGTCACCCGTATTGCCGGGAAAATAACGTCAGGTTGGCCAACGAGAGGAAGTGGAGACACATTGTCCATATTTATATACAGACTATACTACTGGACCAAAATGTTGCACAGCTGGTACATATGCTGCGTTCCAGAAAACTGGGAGGTCTGAAACCTCCAGCCTCCTACTGGGAAAAGCATTCTGGAATACCACTTGAAGCCGGAGGTCCTACTAGTGAAGTCGGGGCAAATCAATGTACCCCGACTTCACAGAGATGCAGCAGTCTGATGTCACAGAACAATGGCGGCGCCCATGGAGATGCACACCGTGAAAACATAATTTACTAGACTATAAAATGCATTTATCGTTTTTTCTTGGTCATACTGGATATCATCATATTATACAACATGACTTTGGTGTGAGGATATGTCGCTATAATCTCTCTGCATAAAGTTATTAGATGAAGTGTAGCCTAATGTTAAAAAAACAAAAACAACGAACGAGTCTGACAAAAAGAGAGGAGGTTTGTTGAGCGTCTACCTTTCAGCAAGAGAGAAGTATATTACCTATTGCTGGTGGAAAAACTTTGGGAGACCTCAATTTCTAAAACCCTAACCCTAACTCACTGTCAGTAACTTCGGAAACAACAACAAAATTTCATCTTATCGCGGTCGGCCATGTTTGTTGTTTATGTTCAACTTCGTTCTCCTGGAACTCTTTGAGGTCACACCTAGTTCACTCCAAGTGGGATGAGTCCCACATCCCAGCTTTCTGGAATACAGCAATGCTTTCCACATTAGTTTGACAGGAAATAACTCTTTATACCTGCACTGGCAGTGGAATGAGCTGCAAGCCTTGGCCCGGCAGATCTTTGCTAGAGCATTATCAGAGAGACTCCAGACCAACTTTATGACACAAACAATTTATGGGAGGACTGCATGACTGCTATAACGTTATAACGCTATAACGAAAGGCGGTTATTCAACTGGATGTTTGTGGTGCTTTTAAACTGTGTTGAATTAACACCACAACCTTCACGAAGAGAAGATTTAGAGCAGGACTGTTATGTATGCAGCCGTAGTGCAACATGACATCATATAAAAGTCAAAACGGAAAGTATAATAATCAGACTATGTTGGTGTAGCCTGAGGTAACAACTGAAGTCACCCCAGAGGATTCAGTTATTTTTCTCTCTCACATATTTGGTATTCAATGTAGAAACTCATGCCAGAACATTTTTTATTTCGGTATTTGAGAATGTGGGGAATGAAATCAGATTAAATAACCTGATTTAATCTGTGTGTTGAATAAATTGAAGGAAATAAAATGAAGCTGAAAGGCAGTGAGTGGAGGATTATCGGAGATGAGGCGAGGTTAGAAATGAAATCCAGTCTGTTGGGTGTCGGCCCCCGTGCACCTCTGCAGGTCTAGAAATGTTTCCACTGAGGACGTCCTCGGTTTGTGGCGACGCATTCACATTGAGAAAGCCTGTAGCCACTGCACCGCTAAATCACTCTGAAGTTTCACTGAGCTGCTGCTGCAGTGGTTTAGGAAAACAGCCTGAATCCTGTTTGACAGCTCTGCAGCAAATACTTAAAATGGAGCTGGAAACCTAAGAAAAGAGAGAGAGAAAAAAAAAACACTCTCCGTTTCTTTTTTCCACTTAATGGCCTGGAGAGCGAAGAGACGGCTGACGTCTGTGGACACTCTGTGAGTCATATCTCTGACTCTGAGGAAAAGAGAAAGCAGCACAGAGATATAGAGACACACGTACAGACAATATGGACGAGAGATAAACACAAAGACTGAACAGAAACGGGGAAAGTTCAGATCAATAAAACTTCCCTTGAGCAGTTTACAGAAAAACAGTTTAGAGTTCAAACCTAATTAAACCATTTCAGGTCTTTGAATACCAACAAATACAGACCCAAAAGAAGCTGCAAACTTTTAGATGCAGCAGCTTAAACGGAGCTGGCAGCGAATGGCAGGAGCTAAGTGCGCCTGGGAGTCCCACGGGACGCTGAAGGTGTAAACAGAGTTAGATTAATAACAGTGTGGTCGACTGGGGATGATTCTTTTGTTGGAAGGGAACCAGACTTGGAAGGAAAAAGACACAAAATCAACCACTGGCAGGGACGTCTGCTGGTCGAGGGGTTTACGGCTCCAACCGTGAACTACAAGTTGACTTGTCCGCGATGTTCTCCGTCATCCAGGTTGTTACGAACAGCTGTGTGCTGCTCGTCTGATACAAGTGAGACCTCTCGAATTATGAGGACCTTTGACAGGTGCCGTTTCCCCTCCTCAGATGCTGGTTGATTACGATTACGGCGGTCACGCGGACCCCGAGGACTGGCTGCTCTGGAGGGCTCGTCCATTTAAATGGTCCATCTGACAACGGCCGGGAGCGTCGTGATGCACTGCCTTTGTCACTTTGCCTAATTTGAAACTTCGATCTTGTTGTGTCCCGTAGTGCTAACCAGTTGGTGGTAACTGGTCTTGTAAGTCTGTTGAGAAGTAGAACGAAGCATACAAGCTGACATTTTTGTTTTGGTCAGTGTTTTCTCCTGTTTTTTTTACTAGATTAGGCAGCTAGGTTTATTAAATGTCTTTTTGTTTCTTCTGTTACGCTTAGGGTTTAGTTTAGTTAGTGGTTTCGTTCGTTTATCGCAGGGTTTACGTTCCAGATCCCCCCGCGAAAAGTGAGAATCCGCAAAGTAGCAACCACATATTTATTTCATTAATTATACTGTATACTATGTATTTTAAACCTTTATGAACCCTTCCCACACTCTTATTAACCTTTTCAATACTCTTATAAACACATTCTATGCTCTTAAACATACATACATAATAATTTGAACAACAACGGAGGCATCGTAGGGCTTTAAATTAATTAATTAACTGCAACACTGCACAGAAACACGACACGCAGCAAGATCACGAGGTGAAGTGGACAAGACGAGATGCTGAACGCTTGGTGTATGCGCGGTATGATGCGATCTTATTGCTGTGAAGAAAAGTCCGTGAAGAGTGAAACGCTAAGTGGCGAGGGACGACTATCAGGTTTTGTTTGTTGTTTTGGCCTGAGGTCAGCTGGACTTGTGTTTCTCTACAAGTCCAGTTTAGGACACAACTAATTTTCTCAACTTATTTAGGGAAGTTTGTTGAATCTTTCTGTCTCTTGGCTGCAGGTGGATCAACAGAGGTATAGAAAATTCACAAAAAACATAATTTTGAGTCTCTTCACACGATTAGATCCATCATACTGCAGCCAGCCACCAGGGGGCTTCACTTTTGAGGAGCTGTCATAGCATCCACCTTTCTTACGGTCTATGGCCGAGACACGCAAACAAGGAAGTGCATTTTGGGCCAATCACTAAACTTGGGTCGGGGGAAACAGCTTTAATGTTTCCTGAGCTTTTACATCATCCAAAATCCAAATTGCTTCAGTTGATGAAAACGCAGCAACACTCGATCTCACCGGGGTTTGAATCGAATTGTTTGTGGCCGATACCCAGAGGTGGAGATGAGTCACCATCATATGAAGAACTACTGCCATGTATGGCCGTGCTTTAGCTCTGTTAGCAGTGACTTAACTCTCAAATCCAATCACCTGCCCGTTTCCTAACAACTTCCAGGGACGTCGTCACAGATGGTTTTGAGCGTCTATCGGCTCACTTTTACCGACACCGGCTCGGATTATAAACGGATTCTTCTATTTCATTCTCTTTTATTACTGCCTTCTAACTTGAGCAGTTTTTTTATTCCATTTGACAGCAGACACCAAAGAGAGAGGTGACGGGAAAAAAGAGCGGGGTGTCATGCAACACAGGTCTCCAACCAGAGACACTGCAATTACATGGTGAGTGCTTTAAAACCCGAGGCCACCAGAAATCTGTCTAACCTTTTAGTAAGTCACTTTTCCACAACAGAAACTGTGAGAAACACCCCTCACGACAAAAAATAATATCTACTGTCATATCCAACACAGCGTCTAACTTTGCAGCTTTTCTTGAGGACGTTTTTGGAAATCCCAATCTTACCATATATCTAAAAGTTTACAGAATACTTCACCTTAATGGGATCTTTCTGAAGCTTCATGATCAAAGCATAGGTTCTGGACACCAACAGTAAACCGTGTAGTACCACATACTTGAGATTTAAGTACTTGATAGCTCAGACATGACAAGTTCAACTCTGTTACGTCCAAATTCTGGAGGATGGTAATTTGAAACAGCAGCGTATCTGATGATGCCCGTGAAGAACATTCAGGGACAAGTTACCTCCCGATGCCTCCTTGATAAAACAGATGGGGCAAGAACACACCCAGGTATTTGGACTCTACTTGGTCGGACTTTGAATTGGAACAGTACGTGGACAGCGACTTAGACTAAAACAGACAACAACGTATATTGAGAAACACTCAAGAAATTAAGCAAAAAACCAATGGTCGCCCCCTGGTGAGTGGTCAAATACATATCTCCTAAATGTGGTTACTTTTTTTGAGTTGTTGAATTGTTTTAAATTTAAAGTTTTTAATTACTTCTGTTAAGAGAAAACTGTACTAAATGATATTATGGGGCGTGTTTCAACAGATAAAGAGAAAGATAACACACCTGCACGAAATTAGATAGTCCTCCAACCAATCAGAGCCATTTTCTTGTAAACAAATTCAACTCCACGGCGCTCAGATGACGTCTATGACTACTGTTGCTCTGTCACCACATAAAGCCCCGCCCCCAACAGATTTGATTGGGCCAGCGAAGCATGATCAGTTCCCAACGGAGAGACTCCAGACCTAGCCTAGAATCTAGGCTAGGTCTGGCAGCAAATTACATTTGCTTCCAGGGGCAGTCTAGTTACTCTCCGTTGACTTGAGATTTCGAAAAATCCAAGATGGACTGGGCCAATCACGAGTCGGTGGGCGGGCTTAACATGATGACCTGTGACCACAAGTTCCGTGAATTACGCGTAAATTCCCCATCCTGCTTGAACTACCAGAGCGATGGCTGCTGCTAGCGAACAACTTTCTATCGAATCGGCTTTGGCCGCCACTCTGAAAGACTTGAAGTTAAGCTTTTCTCTGAGAAAAGAACAAGAAACTGCACTGAGGTCGTTCTTTTCTTAACTCTCTTTTTCGTCGCTCTGACTACGTCACCTTCTTCGTTGCTCTGATTGGTTGTAGCGCTATCCTATTGCATGGAGGGGGAGTTTGAAAGACAACCGTTTATCCCACCCCTCCGGTTGAGCCCTATCTATGGAGAGTGCCCAGACCAGGCTACTCCAGACCAACTTAACCCACACAAACATACTGGTGGGTTAATGCTAATGTTACAGCTAGCAGTAGTTGATATGCAGCTAGCTAATAAGAGAGCTAGCAATTGCTACATCATTTGCAGGGTAATAATCAGGTCCCAACGGAGAGACTCCAGACAAACACACACAGACACATACCGTACGTTGTATTTTTAGTCATTTTCTGCTTTGTTTCTTTTAACTCCAGGGAATAACTAGCTAAAAGCAGAAGACGCTGACGCCAAGCCGAGATATTTCTGGAGCAGCTTCACTTTGAATTTGACAGGATAAGTGTTCTGCATCAACAGCCACTGATGTTCTACAATCACACAAATCCATCAGTGCGGACGTTCAGAGATCAGACACACAAAAACACACAAAGACAGACAAGTTCTCAGATCAGAGAATGAGTTGTCTTCTCCTTTACATATAAACAGCTGCTCTTCAGAGATTGTTCAAAAACAGTTTGGAGGAAAAATAAATAAAAAAAAAAAATTCATGACAAAGTTAGACGAGATCATTTTAAAAATGTCCTCCTGTTATACTGTGTTTATCTCCACAGTCTGAGCCACAGAGCAGAGTCCGCTCTCCTCCTCCTGTAAGATCAGCAGCTCTCCCACCGTCTCCTCGCCGTGGACCACAATGCACTGCTCTGCCCTCTGAGATATCACCACCTCCACCAGCTCCTGCTCCGTCCCATCCGACGTGAGCATGGACATGTCGTCGTTCGCGTGGACGTATACGACGGTGTGTTGGACGTTAGCTGAAGCCTCTACGTCTTCTTCTGTCGAGGTTTCAGCTCTGTCAGACTTGTTTTCCTCTCCTCTTCCTCTTCTCCGCTTCACTTCAACTCCCTCCTTCTCTGCTTCTCTGATTTTAGGGAGCGAGCTCTTCTTGGGTCGGCCTCGTACCGGCTTTGAGTGACTGCAGTCTAAAGTCGCTGTAAACTCTTGTGCATCCTCTTCCTTGCTGCCGTTCGTCTCCTCTCCGTGTCCTCCCGCCACCTCCTTCTGAGTCCCTCCCTCTGTCCCGTGCTGAGCTTGGTGTCTCTGCAGACTTTGCCTCACCGTGTAGGAAGCTCCACAGTGGCAGCTGTACGGTTTCTCCTTCAGGTGGGACGACTTGACGTGTCTCCTCAGTTTGGTGGCCAACGTGTAACCTGAAGGGAAAAATACACATGAATCAATATGGCGCCCGTCGTGGCTGACGTATGTGCTTCACTCTCCCGACGACAAAACACTGAAGCACCTTGTATTGGTCTTTCATTTTAGCCGATGTGAAGTATTTCGAGTCATTTACTCACAGAAGAGTAAATAGATTTGTCTGGGACTATTTTGAGTGGTGGACTGATACATTTAGAGCTGCAGAATGGCATCTAATGGGCTTTAGATCCATACACGATCCTTGTTAGGTGGATTGTTAGTTAATTAGTAGTACAGTCGTCCCTTGCCCCCATAAACCCTGTGATAAACAAGAGAACACTGTACTGTTGATTTTGTAATTTGTCAGCAGCACTTTAAAACTTCCTTAATCTCAGAATGATGCCGTACAAATGCAAACACGCAAAATTAATTAAATAAAATGAAAAGAAAAACACGCGCCGGGTGCCTGCGAGCCAGTCACGAGGGATAAAACTTCCTCAATAATAAAAGAAAGTGTGAGCTCAGCATTAGTTTTTTTTTTGCTGTATAACGCCTCATAAAAAGAATATGTGGAGTTCCTTGTAATCGTCAGCTTTCCAGTCGTGTCTGCAGGTCGGACCATCTGCCGCCTGCTGAGAGAGATAAACAAGGCCAGCTGGAGGGGAATTGGCTCGGGCTTTTTCTTCGATTCACTTCTTCACGGTTTATAGTTGCTTCACTCTCTTCTAAATTCACCAGCGGATCGGTCAAGCGCGGCATTTTGGGGGATCGAGGTTTCAGGTTCAACTGATCAGTCGTTCTGACCGGAGATTTAAAGTTAACCGTTTCCATGGAGACTAAATGCAATGACGCGATCTGATTTATTTGTTTACATCAAAACGTCAATCACTAGAGGACTTTATTGACAAAGTGGTTCTGCTACTGGAGATAGAAGAGTAGAAGAAGAGTGAGGAGGAGTAGAAAGAGGAGAAGAAGAAAATGGAGGAAGAGGAAGGAGGTAGAGGATGTGCAGGAAGAAAGAAGAAAGATGAGAAGGAGGAAGAGGAAAAGGGTTTAGAAGAAGAAGACACAGAAGGAGGAGAAGATGGTGGATGAGGAGGAGAAGAAGAAGAAGTAGCAGGAGGAAAAGAAGGTGAGGAAGGAGGAGGAGGACGAAGAAGGAAGAGAATAAGAAGTAAAAGGATGACGAGAAAGAGAAGAAGAGAATGGAGGAAGAGAAGAAGAAAAGGAATAAGGAGGAGGAAGAGGAGGAGTAGAGGAAGAAAGAAGAGGAGAAGAAAAAAGAAGAGGAGAATAGGAACAGGAAAGAATAAGAGGAGAAGGAAGAAGAAGAAGAAAATGGTGGAAGAGGAAGAAGGTAGAGGATGTGCAGGATGAAAGACGAAAGGGGAAGGAGGCTAGAAGGAGGAAGAGAAGGAGGAGGAAGAGGAGGATATGAAGAAGAAGAAGGAGGAGGAGGAAAAGAAGGGGAAGAAAGAGGAGAAGGAGAAGCAAGAGAAGAAGGAGGATGAGGAGGGGAGAGGAAGAAAGAAGAAAAGGAAAAAGGGAAGAGGAGAAGAGAAACAGGAAAGAAGAGAGGAAAAGAGGAACGGGACATAATAGGAGGAGACGGAAAAGACAAAGGAGGAGAAGCAGAGGAAGAAGGAAGTGATCCAGAAGGAGAAGAGGAAGAGGAAGAATGAGAAGGACGAGAAGGAAAAGAGAAGAAGAACATCAAAAGTTGAAACTATAATCAGCTACTTTTAAAAAGTTAAACTCTTCCAGACTCAACAGAGACGCTTCAGTGATCAGGACAGATGTTCAGGGACAGATGTTCCCAGATGGGGCCAGAAATCTTCTACTTAACCAGAAGATACTGTTTAAGTTATTAATGTCACGTCCTCCTAACCTTTCCCACAGATAGGGCAGCGATGGGGTCTCTCTCCCGTGTGCAGCCTCTCGTGGGACCTCAGGCTGTGGGGGTCCCTCAGCGACTTCCCACAGTAGCTGCAGAGGAAACCTCCTCCGGTGTGAGAGAACATGTGCCGGCGGAGTTCCGGTTTCTGGGAGAACGTCTGGTTGCACTCGGAGCAGGAGAACGGCCTCTCGCCGCTGTGAATCCTCAAATGGCTCTCCAGGTTTCCTGAGCCAAACAAACAAGCAAACAGACTGAGAGGTGGTGGTCGCAGCGGGAGCGAGGCAGACTGAATATTTGTCCAATAAAGTGTGAAGACTGAGCTCTCCCAGAAAATGGATGCTGTCACTGTGATGGATGAAAACACAAATTAGAGGAATTGATCACAGCTGGACGCTTCCTCCGAGCCAACGTGTAATCATCTCCTGCTGAAAAATAATCAAGTCGTCTTGAACTCGTCCACGTGACCGCGACAAATTTATAATTAAATGAAAACTTCTTTTATTTTGGGGAGTTCAGGTGAGCAGATCAATATCAATTAGATTTTTTTTTCTGTGCTGTGTGTAAAGAGTTCGCTGTGGGAGGTTGTTTGAAGTGGGAGCAGGAGGAAATAGTTTCTCTTGTTTTTAACGACTCTGACGACAAACTGACGTCTGCAGTTTCCAGGAAGGACAGAAACATGGAAGAGTTAGCAGTTCAGTCTTCTTCTTGTTCTTTCTACTTCTCCTGTCTCTACTTCTTTTTCTTCTTCTTTGTCACCTGTTTCTTTCGCCTCTTTTTCTTATCTTCCTCCTCCTCCTTCTTCATCTTCTTCTACTCTATCAACTCATGTCACAGCGATAAAGATGGAGAAGCAAACTTCTACACCTCCTTCCGTTTCTCCCTCTTTCTTCTTCTCTCCAAGTTTCTTCTTCAGAAGTTTTCTGCTCCTTCTTCTCTACCTCCTCCTTTTTTTTCATGCTCCCCTCTACGCATTCTCATTCCCCTTCTCCTCCTACCTATTCTTCTCTTTTTCCTCCTTCCTCTTCCTCCATTTTTCACTGCCTTCTCCTCTTCTCCATACCTAGGAGACATCTGCTCCTTCATCTCTTCTATCTCTTATTTCTTCCTTCTCCTCCTCCCTCCTTCTCTTCTACCTTGTCCTTACCCTCTCCAGTAAAAAAGTAGGAACAGCCTTCTATATCTCCTCCCTTCTACTTCTTCTTCTCCTCCTTTCTTTTATCATCCTCCCTCCTTCTCCTTCACCTTCTCTGCTACCTTCTCCTTCCTGTTCTCCTGTTTAATTTTTCTCCTTCCTCTTCTTAAGTTTTCCTCTTCCTACTCCTCCTCTTCTCCTCCATAGATAGGAGACATCTGCTCCTTCATCTCCTCTACCT
>JASGAT010396227.1:6817-20790 GCA_030220025.1 Chelon auratus
CTCCTTCTCCTCCCCTGCCTCCAGGTCACAAGGAGCTGATCCAGCCTCCTGTTCCTGAGTCTTACTTAAACTTCAGTTATGCCAGCTGGCCTGCAGCAGAGCTGTACCAAAGCCCCGGGGATCCAGTGACCTTAGGAGCACACAGGAAGGAAATGCAAGATATACTGTTAAGTAAATGGACAAGGTATAGCTGAAGAAATACAGGGAGCAAGAAAACGCAGGAGGGGAAAAACACAAGGTGAAGAGACTAAGAGCGCAGAATAACAAAACAAGAAATGGAAATATGCGCACTGCCGATGTTCATAAGATAAGATAAGACATGTTTATTGATCCCACGTATGGGAAATTAACTTGTCACAGTAGCACAGAATTTGTCAAAAATATATACAAAACAGTGACGACTTAAAAATTACCAGGGGAGTAAAAAACAAGTACTGATTGGAAAAATATATACAAAAAACAACAACAAATATAAAGACATTCTGTATATACACTGTGGTGGTGGAATAAAAAATTTACAAATAAATAGATTGTTAAATACTTTAGGAAAAACTATAAGTTGGTGAGGTAGTGGTTTGTGCAAAAAGGCAGATTTATTTGTGCAAAATGACTGATAATGCTGTATTGTTAATGATTATTAGTCACAAAGCAGTGTTTCACTTTCTGCTTGCTTTAGTCCGGCCTGCCATGAAGCATCCACTCCTACACCCTCCACGAATAGCAATTTCTGCAAAATGATGGATTACTGTTTTGAAAAAAAAAATACAGCTCACTGAAATAATATTGAATCTGTACAACTTTACCAAATTGAAAACAAAAGTACGGGAAAAACGCAAACTGCAAAGGAAGGAATATGTTGCGCGAATGCAAGACTCACTCACATGGACACGCACATGCCACCGTCAACGTTTTGCAACACCAATTACAACACGGTGCCAGCGTCATTTCTGAGGAAAAGCCCATCACACTCCTGCTAAACCTCTCCACAATCAACCCACTATGAGTGTCTTCCTGATAAGCCCCTTATCCAACCGTTACGCACAGAAACACACACACAAAAACAGTCTCAGTCACGACCCACACTCCTACTCACCCATGGCAAAGAATGGGATCCCCAGTAGTGTGGAGTTGAACTTCCCGTCCGATATGAAGAAGATCCCTGCAGCTGTCACGTTGGCGATGCAGATGGTCAGCACGCCCAGGAGGCCGAGGAACGGCTTCCCCCTCAGGCAGTCCCGCATGGAGCTGGAGATGGTGGCGGCCAGGAGCACCAGCACCAGGCTGACCAGCACCTCGCCCTTGGCCAGCACACCCGTCTGGTGGAAGTCCCGCCACAAGCTGAAGGAGGTGAGCGACTGGATGTGGAGCTGGTCGGTCGCATGGGGCGCCTCGGCCGTGGACAGCCGACTGGCCAGGGCGCAGAACTCATTCTCCCAGCGCTCTGCGATGGCGTCCTGCACGATGGGTCCGTTGTTACGGAGGTAATAGGTGATCTGGACAGCGCGGGCAAACTTGACCTGCTGGTCGCGGCTGTTGGGGGAGAAGGACACGCCCCCCAGCTGGTGTCCAATGAAGGAAACACGGCCATTCTGCAGAGAAAGAACAAACAATTTTTCAAAAAAAAAGTACTATAATGTTTCCCTCACAACATTTTATTTGACACCAGGGAATGGGGAGCAGCTTCAGCCCACACAGAGCAGGGTAACAGTAGTTTTTGAGCTGCCATCTAACACGCACCCACCTTCGCAGCTGTAGACAGAGCGGGTGATATATTGTGAAGGTTGACTTGCTGTCCCATAGTAATTTTTAAATTAATCAAATTATACAGTACATGCGAGACATCACGGTGACAAGAATATGGTGTTAATGTAATTGCGCAGGGCAGTGAGGAGCCCAATAAGGCAGCTGGGACAATAAAAGTGGGTAACATTAGTCTGTCAGCAAGAAAACTGAATATAAATGGTACATGAGGTTATTGTTGGCACCACCCTTTACTTCATCCTGGAAATGTTGCCAGGGAAGCGCTGCAGATGTACACCGTGCCATGTTCTTATTCTGAAGTACCACCAGTCCACATGTGGGAGAAGGTGACCAAAGGATGCTGCATGAAAGGTGTGACGCAGCTGAAAAAAAAATGCAGTGGTGCTTGGAAGGAGCTTTCTTTGTATATTTCATTGTCAATGGTAGCGAGCGGTGAGGGGCACCTGTCAGTCAGGGAAATATACCTGAACATATGTCACTGGCCTTGCTGATTCTAAAAGCAACAGATCCCTTTAAATGAATGCAATGCAATGCAATAAAAAAATGATACGACATGATACGACCGCCCGGATATTGACTTAATTTGGCAAGTCAAACGACAAATCACTGGCCATGCTGATTCTAAAAGCCAGAGACCCTTTGAGAACGAATACGATACGATATGATACGATACGATACGATATAGCCACCACAGATATTGACTTAATTCAGCATGTTAAAAGACATGTCTCTGTCCATGCTTATTCTAAAAGCAATAGACCCCTTTAAACTAATACAATACGATACCATACCATAACATACTATACCATATCATACCGTACGATACGATACAATACGATATGATACGATACAGCCTCCACAGATATTGACTTAATTCAATGTCAGTCAAGACATGTCTCTGTCCATGCTAATTTTAAAAGCCACAGATCCCTTTGAACAACTGTGATGCGATGTGAGAAAAAAATGATACGATACGATACGATATGATATGATACGATACCATATGATACGATACGATACGGCCTCCACAGATATTGACTTAATTCCGCATGTCAAAAGACATGTCTCTGTCCATTCTGATTCTAAAAGCCCCAGATCTCTTTAAACAAATGCGATGTAAAGTAATAAAAAATGATACGATGCGAAAAGACACGACATGACCTCCCAGATATTGACTAAATTTAGCAAGTCATAAGACAAGTCACTGGCCATGCTGATTCTAAAAGCCAGAGACCCTTTAAACGAATACGATGCGATGCGATACGATACGGCCTCCACAGATATTGACTTAATTCAGCATGTCAAAAGCATGTCCCAAATCAATGTCCAGTAGCTCAAAGCATACAATTGGGTGTATTTTCAGTACTAAGCCATTATCAGAGTTAACGTTCGGCTAGTTTTAAGCTAATAGCTAAATAGCTACGTAAAATTAAATCATATAATTCAGTAAGTCATTTTTAGGCTCACAGCAAGTCAATGCCTATATCTGTATTAAATGATTCTTGACACAGACTAATTATAGTAGGCCTATGTTGTTGTTTTTTTAATTTCACTTCCATCGTTGGGTTTAAGTTTTCAGGAAAAGGTGTCTGCTTTGGAGATTGATGCATTTAGAACACATGTAGAATTGATTTCACATCATTTCCATTCATTGTACTTCAAGGCTGGATGTGCATTCACTGGGTTTAATTGTACAATACATTAATACTATGACATGACGAACATTTCCCCAGTCGGCTCAATCAAGCAAACAGGGCACACTCTCAGTGAACACTGTGGTGTGAATCTGAATTCCTACATGACACTAATTCAGCAGTTACACTTTTAATTTACAGTTTATTGTAGATGTGATTTATCTTGTCGGGAACACAATAATCTAGCAAAACCAAATAGACCCAACATGCTGTTTCGCAGTAGTGAAACTGATATAAATCTTTTCTTAATAAATAAATCCCTGTGATTGTTTGCTTCGACATCCGTGAACGATTTGCTCAAGTGATGGAAGAAAAGGACGAGCTATTCCTCTCATGTGGGCAGCAGTGTGAATTGATGGTGGTGGACACCATATTTCAGCAGCCAGGTTCCCTGACTGCCTCTAATATATTAATTTGTCAGGCCAGATCTGCATGCTACTTTTGCGCTCTGTCATTAGTCTCTAAAACAATCACACTCAGAGCTTCAAATTTGTCATTCAGTGACAGAGTACAAGTATGTTTATGTAAAGAAATCACTCAGTAATTGCTGAGGGAACTCGGAAAGCTTTAGCTCCAATTTCACTCGTGTAATTGCAAAAAGCTCGTATTAATCTACCAACTTCCCCACAGCTTTTCAAATGAATCTCAACACACTTACGCAGAAATGTTTGCACACTGCGCTGAGCCCGCATGTGTCCGGGCTGTGTGTAGCTCTGCAAGACGCACGCTCCTTTCAAATTTTAAGAAAACTGAAACAAAATCAGAGCAGCGATGTCTGTTCGGCTTTGTTTTTATCCTCGCTTGAGGACAAAACACAGTGCCAGAAAGACGTGTGACGTCTGTGTTCATACGTGAAAAAGGCGTAGGCTACAAGAATGCTACCGACATAATAAGTTGAGACCACAGACTTTAAAAATCCATTCCTGCTCGGCGATGGGTCGTCAGCCTTTATATGCAGCATGGGTGGCAAACATGCGGTCCGCAGGCCACAACCGGCCTAGCCATGGGTCCAGTCTTACCCGCGGGGGATGAAATTTGCAAAGCGCAAAAATGACATAGACGACATTAACTGCAGTTTTTTTTTGATAAACCGGCCACCTATTCCTAATTTGTCCTCTAGAGGTCACTGTTTTAGTCAGAGCTGCAGACACGACGTAGCGTCAAGACCCAGAACTAAACAGCAGGTGGCAGTAATGCAAAACTGGACTTATGTTTCTTACGAAATTTCACGATGTTCATAAAATGTTTTGTAAACGGATACTTCATCAAATGTAAAAAAAATAAAAATAAAAATCATAATGTTCTTCTTTGCACTAAAACAAAGGGGAAATTTGTTAATTATAGGTTATTATACTATGATATTACTCGTTATGTTACTCGTCCGGGCCACTTGAAATTGGCTCAAATTGGACTGCATGTGTAGCCTGGTCGTTACCATCCTACGTTTCCGCCCGAAATTTGATTTCGGTCTGCCATGGAGTCTGGCCAAATTGCCCTTCTGCGGTTCGTGTGTAACCGCGCGGTGTGTGCCAATCAGCGAACAGTTGAGTGATGGCGCGGAACTCGCCTGCTGAGTTGCTTGCAGTCCAGCGAAGCTTGTAGTTCAACAGCATAGCAACAATGGCGACGGAGGAAGAGACGCTAGAAGCCATCCGCGAAGTTGTCTCAACTCTCGAGACCATCACGGAATTAAAACCAGAACAAGAGGCTTGTCTTGTCAATTTTATAAATGGCAAGGACGTTGTAGCTCTCCTTCCAACTGACTTTGGGAAAAGTTTGATTTAAGCGGAAGTGGTAAGCATAAGAGCCTGAACTCCGGCGCACAATATACGTCATTACCAAACGTTGCTGATTGGTTAAGGGAACTCCAATGATTTTAAACCTCAAAATTATAACCAGGGGCCCACAACCTCTAAAGGGCCCAGGTCAGTGAGTACTGTAATTTATTTTGTATTTTGCCAGATTATGGTGATCCTGGGGTCGTGATGATGGGGCCCTTGAATATTGTTGCCCAGGGTACAGTGATATGTGATGTATATAGTCTGTGACTGAGACAACAGGAACTTGAATTGGTTCATTTTAGCTTAACGTAGCAAAATGTTTGGCAGGAGTTCTCCTTTTTATTACGGTAATATTACCATTTTACATGATGCCAATTGCTCTTATCACAAAGTGACTTGCCGGTCTGAAAAGTTAGGTTGCGCTTGAGTCTTACATTTGTGCAAGCTCATCCATCTAATGAATATATACAGTTTAATACATGCATGCAATAGGAATCCGTACAGTTACAGGTTTAAGCGATGCCAAGTGGATCTCATGATGCAACCCACTGTGATTACACTTCTTTCAATTTCATGTTTTCACTGCGAAAGACATCTTGAAGAGATGCCAGTTAAGTTTGTGTTTTATGAAATTCTGCTTTCCAAATCATTGACTGAAAGTAAACACATGAACCGATGTGCGGTTTACTGATTTATTAAATACGATGTCCTGTTTGCTAACTTTTAAAATGTTCAGTTTATGTGGTAACAACATCAGAAAGGTGGTGATTAAATTGCATGATTCTTTTTTTGAGGATGTAGCTTAGTCAAATTTCAAAGCAGCATGAGCCACAGGAAACCAGTAGTCCCTGATTACTGCACTTGAGGGTTTGAACTGTTGAACAGAATTGTAAGACTTCACCTTCGGTTCTAGCAAACTGGATGGATAAAATAAACAAGAAGCACTACTGACAATGAAAGTAATCACTAGTTATAGCCATAAATATATTAATCAATTCATTGTTGCAGTCAAGATCCAATCTGGGCGATCTGATCATGTAAAAGACAGACGCAAACACCCCCAGGACGCATTAAAATCGCATTTGAGAGATCCAATCTATGACCACATCTGTAGGTGGTCTGCAATATTGCTCAACCATGCTATCTGCCTATATATCTATCTATGGTTACCTGAAATAGGTTTCCGCTAATGCAGGAGACATCCGGGGATTCTATTGCCTGTTTTTATTGCCGTACACCGCAGGGCAAACCTATTATTGACACACACACGCACCCAAACCCCATCAGCCAGTTTCTGGCCCCGTCGCTCCTCCTCTCCTCCAATTGCATCGGCTCTCCTGCAGGATCTGACCCGTCACAGACCTCCTTCTGTCTATCAGTTATTTTCTCGCTGCCTCGCTGCTGCTCTCACCTCCGGTTTTATGATTTATTAAAGAGAATTGAAGGGGGTGTGGGGTGTGTGTGTGTGTGTGGGGGGGGGTAAAACAAACATTGACCTTAGCTTGACATTGCCATGGAGCGTACACCTCAAACTATAACTTAATTCAATCTACTGCTCAATTTCGCTGTCTTCTCATGAATGTGACAAGAAGCTCGATCATTGTAGGTGTTAGAATAAATGCAATGCAGTGGCATCTTCTAAACCCAATCATCATGGTCCTATTCATCATCCTGAAATACTGATTTAAATAATAAGTCAAAATAAACATCTTATCTTTTTAATATCTGTCAGTCAGTCAAATATGCCCGAGCATATGTCACTGGCCTTGCTGATTGTAAAAGCAAGAGATCCCTTTAAATGAATGTGATGCAATAAAAAATGATATGACACGATATGACCTCCCAGATATTGACTTAATTTAGCAAGTCAAAAGACAAATCACTGGCCATGCTGATTCTAAAGGCCGGAGACCCTTTTAAACGAATATGATACGATACGATACGATATGATACAGCCACCACAGATATTGACTTAATTCAGTATGTTAAAAGACATGTCTCTGTTCATGCTTATTCTAAAAGCAATAGACTCTTTTAAACTAATACAATACTATACCATATCATACCGTACAATACGATACGATACGATACAATACGATACGATACAGCCTCCACAGATATTGACTTAATTCGGCAAGTCAAGACATGTCTCTGTCCATGCTAATTCTAATAGCCACAGATCCCTTTCAACAACTGCGATGCGATGTGAAAAAAAACAAAAAACGATACGATACGATACAGCCTCCACAGATATTTACTTAATTCAGCAAATCAAAAGACAAGGTCACTGGCCATGCTGATTCTGAAAGACCTCCGTCTGTCACAGACCTCCTTCAGTCCATCAGTTATTTTCTCGCTGCCTCGCTGCTGCTCTCACCTCCGGTTTTATGATTTATTAAAGGGAATGGGGGGTGGTGGTGGTGGTGGTGNAAAACATTGTTCATCATCCTGAAATACTGATTTAAATAATAAGTCAAAATAAACATCTTATCTTTTTAATATCTGGTTGATGAAACCAGAGATTAGATTAGATTCAACTTTATTGTCAGTGCGGTTAGGCATCTAATCAGACATGCAAATAGCAAGTGAAAAATGTACCCAATAATAGGCAACAGGCTATGACTATTGAGTTAAGTATGTATTATACAGGGGATGCCATTTGTGAGTAAGAGCAATTTTTGGTTTGGACATTGGTTGGAGCAAAGCAACTCTCTGTCCAGGGTGGAAAACGATAAATTAAATCTTGACTATCAAACTACATCCCAAATGAAATAACCAATCAACAATTTAAGAGCTCACTAGAATTGCTTAGCCTAACAAAAGGCGCAGTGTCAAAAGAAACATCATGCTTACATCAGTCTCTCTGGTGACACTGCAGTTAGTCACAGTTTGCTTATCATTTCAATAGAAAGACCACAGCTATAAGCCACTGTTCATACACACTGTAGGGGTTATACCAACTGGTCGACTAGCAGTATCAAGTGTGTGGAAACACTTCACTAAAGATACGAAGCCCAATCTACTGTGAGAAGTCCCTATTCAATTGCAACTAAAGTACTACTGCAATGCACGCTCATCTGAAAAAGCACCCGCTAACGCTAGCAGAGGAACGGTCTAAATCCTCTCGAACGCAGCCAATTAACGACTCCACCAAACGCCCTGCGGAGACAGAAAGAGGGAGGCTGCTCATCAACAGTTTGCTGGTAAAAATAACTTGTCAAAGTTATTAGACCTTTAGCTGCTATACACGAACAAGGCTTCAGAGAAATACCACTTTTTTGTTCATCCCGCCTACATTATCCTTTCTTACAACACGCTGTGAAGTGCTATTAAACTGATGCTACTGATGTTGCCGATTTATACTGACAATACATATCTGCAGAGCTCAGTATTGAAAAGCTCATGTGTGATCATGTTCAGTTCTGTCTTGTTCTATTAGTTGACATTGCTGAGGAGGTTGTAGAGACGGATGTTACAGTAGAGCTGAGAGTTTGCCAAGCAAGAGCCACATCTTAGAAGTGTCAGACTGTTTATGGTGTTGGCGTGGGCTACGGCCGACAGCAATTGTTGCAAAGCATCACTTTCTGTTGTGCTTTTATTACGGACGTCATCGGCGACTAGCGAAGGGCAGTTCGGCTCTTTTCTGAGAGTCACCTCTTTTGAACCGGCTTCCAAAGAAGAGCCGACTCTCAAATGGCTCTTTATTTAATATCCTTTGTAGCTTACTATTTTAACCCAACACAGCAAATACACAAATACACATTCGTTTACGGGTGTCACTCATAACTACGTGCGTGTCTTACTCAGTCAGCCACAGCGTCTGTGGCCCATCAAAACAAAGTTATGTCCCCGTCTTCACACGAGCAGAGATGAACGAGCAAAAGGAAAAAAAAAAATAGTGGGGAGCCTGCTCTCACTCGTTAGGAATCGGCTCTTTTGAGTCACTACCAAGAATCGGCTCTTTTGCGCATGACACATCACTATCGCTGGCTAGTCCTAATGTAACCATGCTCCTCTTCATAACTTTTAAACTGTACAGTTTATGTTGAAACAACATCAGAAAAGTGGTGATTAAATTGCATTATCATTTTTTTAGGATGCAGTTCAGTCAAATTTTCAATATCAGCTAGAGCCACATAAAAGCAGTGATCAGTTATTAGGCTTCAGGGTTTGAACTGTTGAGCAAAACAACTAATTTTAAGACCTCACCTTGGGTTCTAGCAAACTGGACGAAAAGAATAAACAGGAAGCACTACTGATAATGAAAGTAATCATTAGTTGCAGCCATGAATTCATTAATCGGTTTATTCAGTGATTGACGGTGAAGACATCACGACTTTCTGAGTTTACCTTTTCATTGGTTGCATCAGTCTATAACATTTGAGCAGCTGGACAACAGCAGTTCACATCTGCGTGACCCAAGACAAACTGTGACATTTAGGAGAACTCGGATATTTGGGCTTTATTGACGATCCAGTTTGTTGCTGTTGCAACTTTGGCATTTCAGCTATCAACCCACAAGCTCTAATGAACGAACCATCGGGCATTACATTTGCTGTAATGTATGCATTTCTCACATGGCTTATTGTATAGATTTATATTAACATTTTCTCTCTAACCATTTCACCATAATAGGTTCTAATGTTGCATGACTGTCTCGTAGTCTTTAATGTATTTTTATTTCTCTGACAGTGTAAAAATTGAGAATACAGCAGCCAGAGCGAAACAAGGAGTATATATTTTAGGCATTTTCTCCTGGGAATAGAGCTAAAGTTCAGCTCAGCAAAATGTAGGACTTTTTCCCCCCCAAACAAAGACTACATCTATATAACAAGCACAGAAATAAACCCTGAGTTGTGACATCAAAGTGCAGGATGAGGCATAAGAAGTCAGGCAAATGAATTAGCCCAGACAGCTCATCAGACCGGCAGGCAGAGAAAAGGAGGAGTCAGGGACACGGAGGAAGCAGGGTGAGCAATACAGCGCCAGGAGAAGCCGGAGAGGAAGGAGTTCACATCAAGCATCAAGAGAAAAATAACTGCGGAGAGGGGGCACGTACTGTATATTGTACCATGTTGGAGAAAACTTGAAAAACTGTACCTCTTTTAGCCTTATTTCTACAAAGTCAGAATGTACATTTATAAAATATTTATTAGGGGTTAGACTCTAACACGTTGACTGCGATTAATTCATTACAAAAAAGTTAACGCAGAACTTTTGTCAGTGCACGATTTCCTGTTACACCGATTACACCGATGCACACGTCAGAGCTCGGCTAACGGCTACCAAAATGGAGAAATCCGATGAAAGCACGTTGCTAGGACCGATGGAAGGAAAAAAAACTACCTGATATGGAAGCCTTGATAAAAGTGTGGTTTTGTGCAAATTGTGCAAAAAAAAAGAAACCGCCGGAGCTGTTGGCGCTAACAGTCCCGGTCCAAGTATGAACATGACGTGTTGGCAGCCCAAACTGTTCTGAAAAAGTACTTAAAATGGTATTTTGTCGGTTCAGTTTTTCTACTGTTTTGAATTGAAATGCAATTAAATGCATTTTTCCAGACATTAAAAGAGCTTGAGTTTCCAACATTCACGTCTGTGTCTATTGTTTGATTCAGTCTTCCACTAAAATCCATTTAAATTAAAAAATGTTGCTTTTCGGGGCAAATATTGTTTTGCGATTAAAATGCGATTAATCGAGATTAATTAATTACAATTTTTAAAGCTTGTTTGTCCAAAACCCTGAGATTTCCTATCATATATGACCAAAAAAGTGTCATAAAAGGTCATTTGAGGAACTGGAAGCAGAGAATATTCACTAGTTTTGCCCAAATATTGACACGTGTTATAGGTGCAGATGTATTGCAGTTGCATTATGTAAAATGTTTTAATCTTGGTAGTCAAATAGTCAAACTGGATAGCTTGGGAGCTGGACCGAACTCGCCTGAAGTTAGTTGGAGTAGCGCCGTTGAGAATTGATTATGATCCACCGGGCCAATCAAATTGTTTGGGTGGGCTTTATGCAGCAGTGGACAGAAGAGTAAGACTAACGTAGTCATCTTAGCGCCGTGGAGTTGAATTTGTTCACATTAAAGTGGCTCCGATTGGTTGTGGGACTGTTCTATTGCATGCAGGAGAATGTTTTTTTTTTTCTCTGTATCGGTTAAAAGGCGCCACATAAATGAAATCTAAATGACTCATAATCTGATAAGAATTGAGTCTGGCAACGCCAGGCATAATTTGGAAGGAAGCTAAACTGAATTTAGCTATGGGCAAATACTGAAATGGCCTTTTGAAAATCTCATCAGCAACTCTGCAGTACTGTATGTAACTGCTGATTGAACAAAGAAGAGGAACAGAAATATTGTCGGCGACGAAATGTAAACTTGATACATAAAAAAATGCTTTTAGATTAGTGAAACCACGATTTCTGATCCAGTATCAGCTGTTTCAACAAAAATATTTACTTTTTTAGCTCAACCGTCACATTGGCCTCAAGTTGCCATAGCAATAATGACAGAAGCAAATGTCATGTGGTAATTTTATAGAACCACAAAGACTGCAAAGAGAGGCTGTTGGGGTGAATGGATGGTTCCCTGAAACATTGCTACGGAACATGGAAAACAATTGTCCATTTCCTCGTTCTAAGGACCAATTATACCTGTACCTTTAACACCTTAAAACCACGAATATTCTATGGCCTTGAAGGGTAACTACTGTTTTTTACAACCTGGACCTTATTTCTGACATAAAATACAATTGTTTACTCACCCATATAACGTTTGTGTAATTTGTAGTCCTTCGGAAGATATTTAGATCTGCGTATATCCATATAGTGGGAGTGAATGTGGCACCGAAACGCAGCCTCTAAATAACGCATTATCTGCCACGAAACTCGTTCATTTCACCAATATTTTGTTATTGTACGCTAGTGCTGTTCCTTATTGAGTCCGGAGTTAGCTGTTATCATCATCCGGGGTCTGTATATTGATAAGAACTAACTCCGGACTCCGGACAATGTCTTCTGACCTGGATGATGTCATCTCTGAGCGCCACAGATGATGACAACAGGTAACTCTGGACTCAACGGGGAATAGCACTAGCATACAATAACAAAATACTGGTGAAATGAACAAGATTCACGGAAGACAATGCGTTATTTAGAGACTGTGTTTCGGTGCCCCAGTCACTCCCACTATATGGCTATACTCAGATCTAAATATCTCCCAGACTACAAATTACGCAAAAGTCATATGGGTGAGTAAACGATAATGTATTTTATGCATGGTTGTGAAAAACAGTAGTTCCCCTTTAATAATAACACAGTAAAGCAATGACATAGAAATGTGGTTTAAACGTCAAACGTCACATTTTAGAGAAAACTGAACTATTTTCAGGCCGATGAAAATACGTTTTCTGTTAATTCAGTGTGTTTTTAACTTAACCCAGACTTGAAGCTAAATAAGTTAGAGTGCTTTTACAGAATTATTTATCAGTCTTTTGAGAGAATGACAGAGCCACAATCAAATCAACTGGATTAGTGAAAAGAGGGTTTCAAAATTCATACTGGACGTTTGCCATCCAAAAGAGGAATGCACTACACGTCCCTTCTACTGACTATTAGGAGCCGAACAGCCTGCAACAGGACGATGGACGGCCTCGCCGCTCCACGGATTCCTCACAGTGCTAGGGCAGCTCTCAGAAGAAGTAACAAGCTGCTGTACTGGAGGCCGGGCGTGTGATGCTCTGAATCTATGCTCGTGTCAGTCTGAGCCCGCAGGACGGAGATAATCCAAGTGAACGCAGTCTGATCATTTGGACGGCTGTTGCAGTGACTAAGGTCATATCCTGCTAACGCTACACACTGGGGTGACAAAACTCCAAATAGGTTTACAAAAAGCGCACATCATGCAGCAAGAAGCCACAACCTTGACACCGCTCTCGCCTTTCGTTTTCATCTGTGTTAACAGAAAAAGAAAGCTGAGCAAACGCGTCCGTGTTTGCAACACATCCTCAGATGAAAAGCGTGAACACCTGATAAGAGGCGCCACTCTCCTCCTGCACAGAACATCTGGGCCTTCCGGAATCTGGACGCACATCCCAGCGGCGAGTCTAAACCCTGCATCCCCGACGTGTTGCTGCTAAAAAAAAAAAAAAAAAACTAAAAAGCTGTACGTGTGTGGGACTGACGAGAGTTGCCATGTGTGCAGCCGGATCTCACATCTCGGCGGCTCGGATGGAGATACAGATGCGCAGGATACCTTGGAGGCTGTTAGCCATGTCATGCTGCATGTGCAGCCAGGAGGAGGCAGGAGGGAGACACTGCATCAAAAAACAAAAAAATAAAAAATAAAAAAACACAGGATATCCCTGTGTGTGTGTGTGTGTTGTGTGTGAATGAGTGTGGAGGAACAGAGCAGAGCAGAGCAGTCAGGGGCTATATGCAGCCAATCAATTCACCTGCACCAACAAGGGAGGGTGGAAACTGTAAAGCCGGCTGTCTGTGTAATGGAGAGGGTTCCCTCGCCGGCTGATATATGTAGCAATCTGCAACCCCACATCACAGCCTGAGCGAACACAAGCCCACCGTGTTCATTCAGAAATTATGGCAAGCTGCTCCGAGGGCCAGCCTGCCCCAGCTATGCACATGCTGACTGCTGCATGCCGCTGCTGGTGCACTGTCACCGCGGCTCTGTGGGAGAGATTTCTCGGGGAAGATAGTGTGCAAAGGGGCCCGGCT
>JASGAT010396228.1:0-13151 GCA_030220025.1 Chelon auratus
GTGTGTCTGTGTCAGGCTGCATCCTGCTGGGGATGGCTGCTGCCATCAAGGAGTGTCATTGCTATGGGGTGGGGGTATCTGGTCTGGTCTAGGTGGGTGCTACATGTCTAAGGAACATCCACACCAATGAATGCCAGGTCCAAAAGTTTCCTGGCAGAACACTGTATTGTCACTAGATGGCCAATGGTACTTACTTCTCCTGTCAGATTCTGAGATGTTTCTGTTATTCCAGAAGCTTAAATGCACACCAATCAGACATGACATTATGACCAGTATGCTTGTGCTTCCTTTTTGCATTAGCAATATATCTCTAAACCTAGATGGTGTCTAATGCACCAAGGTGAGAAATGACCGTGAGAAACCTGGTTTGTACTAGAAACCCCCAACCTCCTTTCTTTCCTGGCAAAATAGTGAACTGTCACAAGATGGTCAATGTTATTTACTTCTCCTGTCAGGGGTCATAATGTTGTGGCTGATCAGTGAACTTGGATGAGTGGCGAAACGTCTCCAAGAAACTGTACAAGTCCAGTTGCCTTTCTTTAACGTTTTTGGGTTGATCAGTGCAAAGATTCATCAGCTGTTATTTTGCTGATTTTTGAACTTTTATGTAATTTATCTGATTCAAACATCAGCTTTTCTATGTTTAAACTAAAAATGTTAAAACTTAAGACTGTGGTAAACTTGATGGACATTTTATACGACTGCCTGACGTTTTATAGACTAAACAAGCTGAAGAGGAAGTAATTTAAAAGCAGTGTCTGGTTAAGTTTCTCATGCTTGAGGTCACCACTGAAGATGACTTGTTCGCCAGGACGTTTTAAAGACAGGAAGAGCCTCATTTATCACTTCAGTAATCTTTCATTTCAATTGACGCTGCTGTTTTTTTTTTGTTTTCTGTCTCTCGTCAAAACTGTTGCACAGTCAGCATCACAGAAAGTCTGTCTATATATGTCTGATCCAAGCAGCCACCTTGCAGGCCTGAAAAATAAAGCCAACATAAAGCCGCTTGAGATGTGCTCCAAGAGAGAGACTCAAATCCCCGTGGAGCTCCTCGTTAAAATGCTCATCTTTAAAGCTTGTTTCATAATTCATGACAACCGTACAGGGGCTGAATCTTTATATCACTTTCATATCACCTGTTTAAAATACGGGCTCATAATAATGCATAATTTATTGAAAGGTGGATGTCCTCACAGATTGCCGGCTGTCCGATTAGGTGTAATCCTACAGCCTCGGCTCCGTACAGGTTCCACCTCGTTGCCTGCTTTTGAATTGATTCTGGTGCTGACTCATCCGCGTTTGTGGTCTGCTCTAAAACGTGTTAAATCCTGTGTTTAGATTTATTTTAAGAAAGACAGTGTGATCTTGTTATTTCAAGGATTTCATTTTCACAGCAAGAGCTGCCTCCAGTGTGAAGAGAGAGCTCGGATTAACGCCTAGTAAAATGTAAAAACTACTTTTAGTACATACAGTAGAATTACAGTAAAACAATAAGTCATTCATTTAACTTTTTTATAAAAAAACCCAAAAAAACTTCAGTTCAAATTATTAGAATTGGTGGGCTTAAAGTTAATGTAATCCCATCATTTTAATATTGATTATCAGCAGATCCAATATAAAGGCTCATTTTAGGTACTGCGGGACATAGACGGTGTAATCTACGTACATACACCTGTGTGAGCCACTGTAATAACACCACCCAAACACCAGTCGGGTTCATTTTTGTTTCTACTTCCTGCTTCACTTTCAAAAATGGCGACTGAAGCTTTCGCTGGAATTTCACCAAGTCATATGCATGTTTGTATCTCCAAACCTCCTCAGCTAACCTTTCCTCAATGTGTTCCATCTTTATTGATCCAAAACAATGAAAATTTGAAAATTGTGGAGATGGAGAAGCAGCCGGAAATATTAAAGCAGATACACGCTACTACCAAGCGAACCAATCACAGCGCTTGCGGTCTGCGTTGCCGCAAGCGCTGTGATTACATTACATTACATTTTTGGGGAGGTGCGCGTCAGCTACGGCGTAAGGTCTAGGGTTTGCATTGTCGCCGTAACCTCTGCGTCAACTTAACGCAAAAGTATAAACCGCCTATCAGCTGATATGTTAAAATGTTGATCCACCCTGTAATGCATTTAGAAGAAAAAAGCTCTTAAAGATTTCTGATTTATTTTATACGTACTATTAGTGCTTTCTTTGCTGTGCAGAATAAATAACATTAAATGAACTAAAAAGTATTGGCTCTTAGGAATTAACTAAATTAATACTTTTATGAAAAGCTCTGTGATTCATAGCTTAACTTGGATATATAAATATCTCTGTGAGACCTGGGGAACTCATTAGTAAATTAGTTGGGCATGCTCAAGTTCTGATGTAGTCCATCCGTAAAACAGATCTGCTCAATCTGAACCGAGAGGATGCTTTTAAAGATGCTTGGATCGGCCATGATACACATTAAAAAAATAAAATAATTAATGATTGAATGACATTATTCTAAGAATAGTTACTCATCTGACAATTACACAATCAGCTTTGATGTGAAACCCAGGAAAATTAAAACCTGTTTTAAATTTCCCAGGAAATTTAAAACAGGTTTTAATATTCCTGGGAACTCATCTCCCACAAACACTCACATCATTATGACACACACTCGCATGGCCAACGTCACTGTCAAGACCACACACTCCCACTCCTGCCTGCCTGCCTGTGAGAAGCTCTCTTTACAAATACTGGCTTGTTATAAGATGACATGTGCACAGAGTAAAGCGAAACATCACACGGTGCCTTTCAGCCATCTTCTGAGCATCAGATCTAAGAAAAAGCTTTTACAAATAACTTTGCTGCAAATAACTATGCGTCATCGATGGCTCTACTTGATGGTACAGCCAGTTAATAACATACATTTACCAACCAGCATTCATGCAGTCACAAACACTAATAGTCTTCCTTGACCATAAAGACATTCAGTTGCATGGCATACTGAGGTAAAATGGATTTCCATCAACCCCACTGAAAACGTCTCATTTAAAGGCTTTTTTACTGTGATCAAAGATTCCCTTGAAAAACTAAAGCACTTAATGCCCCTGCTAACAAGAGTTCCCTTTATGCAGCCACAGCTCGAGGTAGCTTCAGAAATATGAATACAGAACAGGAAGTGAATATCTGTATAAAGTTTTATTCCAGTGCATCTAATAGTTGGAGAGAAATTTCACTCAAACCCAAACATGTCAACCTGATAGCGGGGTCAGAAAAAAAGAGTCGGTGAAGTCAATGCATTCATCATCTGGGATCCATAAATGTTTCTAATAAACATCAGTTCACAGAATAAGTTGGTTGGCTGGTGGAGCAGTATCAAGAGTCAGGGTATGACCAGTGCTATTAGGATTCATCCTCTGAGAACCATAAATGTTTTTTAAAAAATATATATAGCGGCATGTCAAGTACATGTGGAGAATAAATGAATTTGGATGGTTGGTGGAGAAATAAGAAAAATCGGAGTATCACCGCCACGTGGATCCATCACCTGGGACCATGAAAGCAAATCAATCCATCCAATAGTGGGACTGGCTGCATTTCTGATTGCTGATTCATGTTAGCACCATATCTGAGTAGAAACAACTACAGTGTCCAGTCAGAGCTCAATAAAGGTTGCACTCTAAGGTATGTCCAATCACTCAGTCCTAAACTAAACTGAACATAACAATCAAGACATAATGTGACCTTTTTACCTTTTTATACCAGCTCAGGAAAACAAACAGAAAATCAGTGCAGGCTTAGCTCACCTGTTTCCACTTCAGCTGAACTTGAAGGGGAACTACTGTTTATTTACAACCTGGTCCTTATTTCTGGCATAAAATACAGTCGTTTACTCACCCATATAACTTTTGTGTAATTTGTATTCTTTCGGGAGATAATTAGATTAGCGTAAATCCATGTAGTGGGAGTGAATGGGGCACCGAAACGCAGCCTCTAAGTAACGCATAATCTACCGCGAAACTTGTTCATTTCACGAATATTTTGTTATTGTACGCTAGTCCTATTCCCTGTTGAGACGGGAGTTACCTGTTATCATCATCCAGGTTCTGTAGGTCAATCTACAGAACCTGGATGATGATAACAGCTAATCCTGGTTTCGGTGCCCCAGTCACTCCCACTACATGTATTTTATGCCAGAAATAAGGTCCAGGATGTAAAAAAACAGTAGTTCCCCTTTAAGCAGTATCTGTCGACAGAGATTGTACTTGTTGGAGGTTTAAATTGTTTGTTGGTTCAGTCTTTTCTATGGACTTGCTTGAATAACAAAATCATACAATAGTACCGGCCTTAATCTTCAGATTGCTCGTCAGGGACTTAATAAAGCGCATCCCGTGTGTCACTTTTTAAAACGGCGGTATTTCAAATTCAATTAAAGGATTTTTGCATTTGGCTCCCTGATCTGATTCTTTTCTTTAATGCAGCGCAGCCTTGCAACCCTGCTCTAAGAGATTTTGGTCCAGGTCATTCCAACCATCACGGTTCAAGTGTTTTATGAGGGGTGATGGGGAGGATAGGACTGCAGACTTTTGTGAAGCACAAAGGCAACTCAGGTTTTATGTTTGGGAGAGGTCGGAAGGAGAATCCGTTAGGTCTGTGGGTGCAATGGAGGACCACTCAACCGTGACAAACTTCTGCACAAAAAGCTATTCCGTCTGCCCGCCCGAGGAACAACAATGTGCTGTAAAAATGCTGAGTGCTGACGTAAAGAAAGGTTAAACTCAGGAGTTACGCGCACCTAAAATTCGTTAGTGTCAGTTGATAAGGTCATGGCACTTTTGTAATGAAAAGAGAGGGTGGAGGAGGAAGGAGTTTTATGGCTAAAGAAGACTTACCAGTCCATCACAGTTGTTAATGGCAACGGAGGCCCCGGGGACGTCTGTGATGTCCCCAACAAAGGTGCAGTCTGTCTTTAGTAGCTCACGCCGCAGTATCCTCTCCGTCCCGTTGTTGGGCTCGGTCTCGTTGGCGGCCACGCCGTAATCGGTGCCGGTGCTGTCGCTGACGTTTTCAGATCCTTGGACCTCGTCGTGCCACTCCACCATCGCCCCGGGCGCCACCAACCTGTTGTTTGGGCGCAGGCGCAGGTGGAACTCCTTCCCGAAGGCTGTGATGTTGAAGAAAAGTCTCTGCTCAGCCTCGGTAGAAGAAAACACCTCTCTCTTCACGCGCTGCTTGTGAGCGGCTGAGAGCAGGTGTGACAGGTAGTGTCCGTGGGAGTCGGTGCTGAAGGGGGTGACCAGGCCGTACTCCTTCAACCGGCTCCTCAGCTGGCCTGTGAGACAACACAGTGACAAAGAAAAGACTGTCATTTGTCATTTTGAGTCATCTTACCTGCCACCTTACATATTTAAGTCAAATCTTTACTCTTTACTCTTCTTGCACTCTACCTACTCCTGAAGGAACTGTCTGTCTCTTTAGCTCTTCTATGTTCCCCAAATATTCTCTGCCTCTATCTGTCTGCTGTTTTGTGTTGAGCAGGTACTGATGAATTAGGTCACGAGAGTGGAAAGCGTGAACCAAAACGAAGTAGCGGCACTATGAGCTGCAAGATTCAGGTGATAATTCACTGTGAGATGTTCTCTATGAGCGACCTCCTTTTACACTCGCTAACCCTAACACTGAAGCTTTGTCACATACTCCGCAAGAACAATTTTTTATTCCTCGCTCCAAAGGTTGTGAGAAGAGAATGATGTCATTCTTTTGGTCAGAAACTGGAAGTGGGCGTGGTTAATGCAGAAATGAAGCCCGAACATTGTGCACAGAGGAGTGTGTCTGTTGCAAAAGATGTTTCTCAAGAAGTATAAATGACTAGAACAAACTTTGTTCTTGTTCTTGCCACCTTGAGAAAACAAACAAGTTTCTCTTTTCTTGCAGAGTATGTAACAGTCTTAGTTACATAATCCGCGAGGAGCAAGAAATCTGTTCTTGCACCTAGGGCTGTGAGAACAAAATGATTTTGTTCTTGTTCGGGAGTTCTCGCAACTTGTTTTTGACACGTCAACCAAACAGAACCTTTTTCTCGTGTGGTGCCTGACAACTATTCTCTGATTGGTCAGAAATTGGAAGTGTGTGTGACTAATGCGGAAAAGCAGAAATGCTAGCGGCTACTCTGTGAGCTCCCAGATGTTAATATTTGCAGTGTAACTGCTAATCTCTCCTGGGTAGAGATCACCATACCATGTGTGGATGCATGCTGAATGAAGAGCGTTATTTGATGGACACGTCCGTCAAAACGACTGGTCAACATATGAAAAAAATAGTGCCTCTCGTCGTCTAACTCTATGAGGCCTTCCCCTGAGTTCTGCACTTGAAGTATAAATGACGTGGCCAGAACAAACTTTTTTTCTTGTTCTCGCAGCCCTAAGAGGAGCAAGAACAAATTTCTCACAATAATAATACAGAACGGAGAAATTTGTTCTCTCTCTCCCGGGGCCGCGAGAAGACAATGACGTCATTCTTTTCTTGTGGCCCTTGTTTGGGAGCTCTCGCAGCTTGTTCTCGACACATCAACCACGCAGAACTTTTTTCTCGTGTGGTGTCCGACAACTATTCTGTGATCGGTCAGAAACTGGAAATGGGCGTGGTTAATGCAAGAAATGTAGCCTGAACATTGTGCTCAGAGGAGCGCATCTGTCGCAAAAAATGCTTCTCGTGAAGTATAAATGACCTGGTACGAACTTTGTTCTTGTTCTTGCCCCACCTCGAGAACATTTTGAGCAAATTTGCAGAATATGTAACAGCCTTAACCCTAATCCAAGGGAGAAATCACTCTGATTTAAGATTCCAACTCAACTGTTTACATGTACACTTATACAAAGATCTGACAAGATATACTGTTTGTGTTACCATGCCCCAAAAACACAAAAGAATAGTAGAAACAAAGTTGGAGCCACATTTTCATGTTTTTCGCTGTCAACATCAGTTAACACATCCATGTTTCGGTCCCTCTTTGAAACTCACCAAATCAACGGATGTTTTCCCCATGTGTAATTTATTTATTCCAACCATCAAGGGTTTACACTTTTATTAGGTGATATATTTTCCTACTGAACAGACTATCACAGGTTTTCCATACCCCTCTAAATCGGATTGATACATGTTCTGATTGAGGTGGTAACATGAGGAAAAAAACGTCCAGACATGCCTTGCTTTTTCAAGTAAGTGCAAAAATACATAATACTTTTTCGGTTAGCAAGAAATGTATCATCAGCACTGAAACCCTCTAATTATCTTGTAGATTTTGACCGAAACGCATCGAAACAGGTGTCGGTGAAATTCAAATTACACGTCTGAGGAAATGACATGCTTTACAAATCACAGTGTGCACGCTCTAGACACGTGATGAAGAAAACACGCATTTGACAAGCTTTTGAAGATAAAACGTGCAGGTTTCAAATAAATCCAACGCTGACAGACGGAAGCAGCTTGATCACACTGACTATGATAGGTTCATACAGATAAGGAAACAGAGGGCGCCTCTGTCGTCGCTACATGACCAAAGCAAACTGGAGGCACGAGTTTGGAACATGCAGAAACAGCTATGTCGTTTATTTTACGGTGCAAATACCTCTCGTTGACTCCCTCTGCAGACAGAAACAACATAAATGCCCGATACCTGAAACGCTTGTGCAGCCTATACAGGGCTGATGCAATTTCAGACAAATAATTACACATTTCCCAACTGTTTGTTTAACATGTGTGGGAGTGATGTAATTTTAGACCCGAGTATTTCACATCTCCCGCTGTTTGCTTTTAGCAACAAAAAAAAAAAAAAGGCTGGTGTGATGGATCTGGTCGGGATGAAGTCATACTGCCTTGAGTCTCCAATAAGAGAAGCCAAGAATTAGTGAAGTTCATTAGCGTGTTTTTGAAGAGCGAGCTTCCTCTGCCTAATCCCCAAGAGGCCCAGGTCTGATCTCAGGTACCTGTTCTCCTCAGAGCAAAGAAAAGAGCACATTTCTGTACGTTCCAGTTCTCGATTTAGATTCTGACTTGAAGCACCTTTTTTTCTTTTTTCTTTTTTTAATCGGATATAAATCTTGTGTCTCTAAATATTGGTGCAAAAATAAACCCGTCAAGTTTGGAGAAAATCACTTCTTACCTACATAAGCAGCAGGGATTCACGGGAAAACAATGTATCTAATCCAGCTCATTGGCATCCGCCTCGCTGCTTAATCTGTGTTAATGCAAGGCAACATCCTACTGCTACTGCGTCCCATTTGAAACGTAGAATCCTTTTTCTAGAATTAAAACAAAGTGAGTTTGTTCGGATGTCCTCCTCTGTTGGATTTCCGACAAAGCAGCTGGGTCAAGGACAGTTTGCCGCAGTAGTAAACTATACTTGACGTTACCACGGTAACCACATCTCCAAATCCACCCAAATGGAAAAGGACTACAACTGGAAGAATTGAACTGACGCCGTTCACGTACTTATGCTTCGATTCGTTTGGCAGCATACATACAACCCAACGGCTGCCATCGCGTTTTATTCAGCTATTACAAGAATGCAGCCCTCACTATACAGTCCAGACTTTTCTAATGTGAGATAATCAAAGCACCTTTACACAGGAACGTGCCCCTCACAGTAAAAGCGGATTAAATTCTTGTATAGAATACTAATTCTCCAATGTTTAGGCCAGCCACATCAAATGAGCACGTGTTAAGAGTAAAATTAAATACAGGTTTCTGATAGAAATTCATTTGCAGCACTGTTGGTTTAAGAAGATTAGGTTATGAAACCTGAACTTTTCTTCTGGTAGACTGGCATTTGCAGGAACATTTACTTTTAATAGACCTTAAAGACTTTTTGTTTGCTCTGGGGAGAGAATCCACGTTTTACTGAACTGAGCCGCAGAACTACAGACTGGAATCCATTTGTTTTGTTAAGAAATAAGAAGAAAATCTTTCCCTCATAGGAGTAGAATAGCTATCTGTGTCTGCATGCACACAACTGACAAGCTAAAAAAAAAATCCATTGATGCTTTAAAGGTCACACTTAACTGTGAATCTGCAGCTGTTCCTAAATATCGGGAGTCACACGTCTCTATTTTGATGAGGTGCTCGGCTCATTGCTTTGGGAGATATATGACAGATTTGGTGGAAGTTCCAGTCACCAGCAGAAGGATTAGTGACTGATTTCAGACTCGGATAGTGCCATCATATGGTCACCCGTAAAGAGCTTTTGTAAGACTTATGAATTATAGAAAGAATAGCCCATCCCCAGAAGATTTTATTGCATTCTAATTCAAATGTATTAATCTTCAAAGAATGGTTAGACATTGACAATTTCACATAACCTTCCCAAACACATTGTCTAAGTGCAAAATTCTTCTTTAAGTGTCTTCTATGGTGGATTGCAACCATCTGCATGGTTATTGCACATTGGCACCGTAAGACAGCTTACCAATGATACGCTCAGGTTCTACAACTCATGCAAAATGGCAAAAAAATTGTTGTTGTTTTTTTTGGTCTCGGTCTTGGTTTCGGTCTCGAACTGAACTAGTCTTGGTCTTGACTTGGACTGTGTTGGTCTTGGTCTTGGTCTTGTTTTGGTCTTGATACTCCTTGGTCCCAGTTTAGGCGGTCTTGACTACAAGTCTATTGCTGCCTTGCAATGTCGCAGCTTCCTGTGCCAGGAATGCTGCAAATGACTGAAAAAGCCCCGAACCGGAAAGTCAAAAGTCCTTTAATTAAACCGAGACCCAGTAACGGAAACCGCCACCTAATGGAGAGCTACAACAACAAAACCCCCACCAAAAAGATCTAATCTGGCTCGCCAAATAAGGTTATGTGGCTACATTAGCAGCTAACTGTTTTACTGAACCAAGATTGTAAAGCGCTGAGTATAACTTTTAAGCACCATGGTTAACTTTCCAGTGTGCTTTCTCTCTTAACGCCTGTGCAAATGTTCATCATGTAACCAAGTACGGCCATCGGGTACGAGAGTTTGCAGCTATTTTACGACCAATAGAGGGCAGTGCTAACTTACAAATCCATGTTTATTGTTTTAAGTCAGCTTTGTCAGCAATAGGCAAGCCTGCTAATTCATAAGCACGCTATTTGCACAGTTCTACCCGACATTACGCGGCGCGAAATGTATACAGGTTTATGTTTTAAACAGTGTCGATTGTATTTCTTCAGCTGCCACGTTTGTCCACTATTCCCGTCAGATCCACTGATTGATGTTGGAACAAATGATTAATAGAGGAGGTTCTGTTTATAATATAGAAACTACCCAAAGGATTATTTAACTACTCAGAAAAGAACAACCAAAAAAATGTATAGATAACTCAACTAATATAAAAATAATAATCAATCGATCAAAGATTTAAAAAAAAAAAAATAAACCTGTTCTTCAAGTTGTCTCCAACATGTGTGGACATCTTAGAGACCCAACGGCACAAACGGAGGCAACTTGGAAGCTTGGAAACTTGAACAAACTGATACATATCACCACCAGAATGATAAAGGTACAGCACTAGAGGGTAAATGAACTTTTTTTCTAAGTCTTAAAACACAAAAAGACAACCAAAGGCAACCATCCTCCGGTCTTTAACAGCCTTCTTCGAATGAACTAGTTCGCACTACTCTCCAACCACACTTCAAAGCAAAACCACTTATGGCTGGCCTCTATAATGGCTTCACTAGAAGGCGAGAAAGCGAGTCTGCCATAATAAAGATGGATGAGAGGGGAGATAGAGTACATCTCTGGATAGTCTCACTTCAAAAGCCTTCATCGCCCTCATTTATACATACAAACAGTGATGGGAAGTAGATGTGTGGAAAAAAAAGACGTCGGAAACCTGCCCACCTTTACGATGCCACACAGAAAAATCTCATCAGTCGCCAACATCTGAGGTCCGATATGTGCTCTTCAGTTGAAGCACACTGACATCTTTTGAGTCCTGACTCACCGAGCTGCCCTCAAACAAACACGACCACAATGTCATCTCAACTCGAAAGCTTTAGCCAAAGAGCAGCAGGATGAAGCGAGTCTGTGGTTCTCACCTAAAGAAAGGGGTTTCAAACATCCCTACTTTCACACATGGCTCTGCGTACGTCCCTTTATGAAGTGGCCATGATTGCCCGATTGTCTGACGGCGAGAAATTTGTTGTTTTCAGACGCGGCAGCCTGAGGATGTCACAAGCAATTCCCGCGAATCGTACTTTCTGCGCCAGGTTACGATTAAGACTGCGACAAAAGAGTTGCAGCTTCAGCGGTAAACGTAAACGGTCTCGCTTTGCACTCATCCACGTATGTTTTTGTATATGCATCCCTGAACCTTGACCAAACTCGCAGCACAAACCGGTCGTAATTTGCTCGTTTCGACCGGCTGAATGAAACCTGCTCGCTATGGAGATGGAGATGTAGATGCAGAGATGAGATCATTATCATAATCAAAGCCTGAACGCATGTAGAACACGGACGACCTGTTCCGCTGCATTTGAGGGAAGATTTTGTGGAAAAAAAAACACAACTAAAATTCAGAAGTTTCATCAGGCAATTCAGGCAAAATGATGCTACCTTGTCAGCTGCCTGGACAAGGACCTGCATAAAGACTCCACCGTAAGAGAGAATTTTCTCAACCTCAATGCGACATAAATTGATTCATTTTAAAGTTTATATCAACTGTAAAATATTTAATGGATGCAATGGATGAACGTTCTCTTGAAACGTGCTCGGTTTACATTTGCTAAATTAGATTTGTGCTGATCTGAACACAACACAGAGTTGCTCCTGATCCAACCTTGATGTGACCTTACAAAAACCTCACACCGCAAGTTTAGGAGAATAATGGCTCCTGCCGCCGGGTGCACTCAACCAAAAAGCTGCGAACCATTAGAACCACAGAAAAGGTCAAGGTATAACCCAGACCTTGATATTTAGGCAGCTCTACTTGCTGCTCTATCTGTGTTTACTTTCTCCCTCCATCCTCGGACGAAGCTAACCAACCAGCCGAGGGCAATCACTTGTGTTCTCTCTTTTCTGATCCCGACCCCGGGGGAAACCAAAGTGCACGAGGCCCGTTGACTTTAACTCGAGAAAAGACCGGGGAAACCGCAACAAATGAGCAAAGTGGCTGCTTTTTTTTTTTTTTTTACAAGGCCGGCCAACGGCCACACAGAGGCAACAGCGGCAGACTGCGGGCAAACCTCCTGTGCGAGGGGCTCTTGAAACGCTGGGAAGATAGCGGTGAGCGTAAAAGGATCCTACGTGGACACCGTTGCAGCTCTCACTTGTTCCTTAACCTCAGAATGGATAACAGATGTGCAGGATTTAGATGTGGGGTTTTCTTTCCTGTTTAACAAAGCCCTTGAAGCAGTAAGCTCATGTAATATAAGCGCGTCTATGGCATGTGTGTGTGTGTGTGTGTGTGTGGGAAGGGGGTTTATGCTGTGTATAACCCAGCTACTCACACGTAAACTCTCCCCCCCTCCCACTTTGATTAGAGTTCACTGACTGGAGGTGAAACCCATCTTCCTCACAACTTGATTCTAATGGTTAAGAAGATGAGGACACATGAAGGAGAACTTACCCTCTCTATCTACTTCACCAGCCTGGAAGAGAGGAAGAAAGAGAGAGAGAGAGAAAACTTGTTAAATGCGGTACAAGTCAGTGGGACATCACAATCTGAGTCTGGGATGTCCAGCAGCAGCAACACTACCGCCCTGCAGCGCTTCACTTTGCAGCTTGTAAAAAAAAAAGAAAAAAAAGAAAAAAGAAATGGAACAAAAATGCCTCTATTTTACATGACTTATGTAACAGGCTAAACTCACGCGTGTACAGTGTCAACATGCATTTCACAGAGGAGGCAGTGTGCAGGAGAGGAGCGTTCAAAAAGTGTCCTGAAAACCTGTTGCTCCACTTTTCCCACCCCACGTACAGCTGGACGCATTTAATACTAACGGGGGCTCAGCGTCGAGGGGAGAAACTGCGCACACGCTTGTGCGTAAAACCGGGGAAGAAGGCGAAGCGGTGCGGGCACTTACCTTGTCAGCTGAAGTCAGAACAAATCCTACAAGGAGTAAAGCTAGTGACAGGACAGCCATCACGAGTCTCTAAGTTAGAAAGAAAAGTCTTTATCCCAGCGTAAAGTGAAGATAAAATCGGAGG
>JASGAT010396229.1:4963-24841 GCA_030220025.1 Chelon auratus
CCACTGCCTTCCCGCCCCCACAGCCTGTCTCGCTCTCCTGGGTCCTCTCTTGTATCCTCCCTGCACCTGCCAGACAGAAACCTCTGGCCAGCTCAAGGCCCCGATAAGGCTTCGCACAGACCTTGGAGGACAGTCAGATGTCTCTCTGAAGTTTGCCTCCCCGTTCCCTCTCTCTTTCTGCCTCTGTCTGTGAAGGTGACCCCGTCTAGATGTGTGTGTGTGCGTGCCGTGATGAGGAGTCAGGGTCTAAATGAGGATAGATGGCTGAGTGTCCCTGGCCCCTGCCCACTGCAGAGCAGACCGAGAGGGAGAGATATTGGAAATCGACACCTTGGCTACATTAATCCCATGGTCCATTTAGCCAGGGATCCGAACAGCAGGAGAGGTTTCTGCTTCTCCATATAAGAGGGACATGTTGCCGTGTGGTTTGTTTGTTTGTTTGGTTTGTCCTCCTGTTTGTGTGTGTGTGCGTGCGTGTCTGTGGCAGGATAGGGTGTGAGCTGTTTGTGATATTTGATTACTTGCCGATCCATTCATAGCCATGTGCGGTTTTCAGTCCCAGAAGCTTCACGCTTATTCAACTCCCAAGTGTAAATTTCTTTTTGTCGATGTGCTTTTTTTCTTAGTAAATGGAGTGTCGTGGGGAGGCGAGGCATCCCGACAGAAGAGTCACACCTTCACTTGCCGGATGCTGGTCAAATTTGGCCATGCCCACGGCCCCATGGAGGAGGGGCCAGGAGGGCCCCGCTACGAGACCATGCAGTGTTTTGCTCTCACCCAGCCCAAGGCCATGATTGAGGAGGGGGAAGGTAGGGGGAGCCAGCCATGTTCATATAAGTCCCCCTACACTCACAAATATTTGGCTTACAGTTGCCTGCCCTGGATCTCTTGTTTCCATTGGCTAAACTAACATAACAATTGCACATTCATAGATTTTCTTCAATATTTCACGGAGGCAGATGGAGGCGATTTATTTTGTTACACGGTAAACACATATCAGGCTCAAATTATTATTCCATATCCTTATAACATGTCTTGGGGGATCTTTAAAAGTGAGTAAAATCTGAAATAAACAGCTAAAATGAAACATAATTAGATTAAATAAAACAAAACAAAAAACAAGAGAATCTCTGTAGCTTAACCATTTCTTGTTGTTTCTCACTTAGAGGGTCCCGGGTAGATAATTAGCCTATTGTTTGCTTTTCTCCCTATTTTTCTCTTTAATTGCCAGAAGCGATGTGCATCACAAATTTAAAACATATTTCCATTTTTGAAGAACGCAATTTTGGTTGCGTGGGGATAAGAAACACTGACAAACAGCAGCAAAGACTCCCACGTTGCATCTATTTATGATATTAATGTTTGGCTGTTCCTCTTGACTACGCCCGTCTAACATTCCCTCTGCTCAGTAGTGCAAACATTTTCATTTTCCTGTCTCTGATGTTAGCTTTAACTAATCTGCTCTTCTATAAAACTCTAAAAGCTCTCCTTTCACCTGCAGACCTTCAGTCATGTATGATCTGTGTGGCCCGTCGGGTGACAGCCATGGAGAGAACGGAGAGTTTCAATACCCGGCATGAGCTCTCAGGTGAGGAGCCGCACTCTCACTAAACAAACTGGCCATGATGTTCACTCTTTATCCGTGAACGGGTTTGACTCACTCCTCCCTCCACTTGTCCTCCTTCTGCCCTCCCCGGCAGGTAAACTGATTCAGATCGACCAGAACTCTCTGCGAGCATCGATGCGTCCGGGCTGGGAGGACCTGCTGAGGCGTTGCATTCAGATGTTCCTTCAGCACAGTGACGGCCAGCCCTGGTCGCACAAACGCCACTACCATGAGGGTGCGTCACACATGGACACTCGCACAGATGGAATCGGCTGCTACTTTAAAGTTTTGCGAATAAATTTTCGTTTAAATCTGCGATAAAAGATCTGGGGGCAAAGGCGTGAGGATGTCGCTGCGTTTGAATCTCAATGAGGCACATAAACACACGCGCGCACACCTCATGCATTAGTATTTCAATATTGATCTCATGAATAAGAATGTCTGAGCGCTACCACATTGATCTCCGTTGTAATCACAGAGTTGGTTTCCACACAAAGGCAGTGATTGATGACCTTTGTTATCAGTTCAGTGTTCGGTTCAGTCGGGGTGTGTAATCCTTCGTTTTATCTTCCTGTGCAGCCTTTCTTCAGGGTCACGCCGAGACGCCTCTGTACCGCTTCTCCCTGTCTGACGGCACTCCAGTCACAGCCCAGACCAAGAGCAAACTCTACCGGCACCCCATGAGCAACGAGCCACAAGGATTCATCTCCACTCACCTACTACAGAGGTCAGAAACTGAGAATACATACACTGCATTCAGTTCAAACTCAGAAAGGTATGTGTCATTTATTAGCAGTAGCAGTAGCAGCTGAAGTAGCTTTTATACTACGACATATTGCATTTACTTGCATTCATCCTGAGGTTTACAGTCTTAGAGAGGTTATTGTCACAGATGCAGCATTTTCAAGGTTTCTGCATGTTTTTCAAATCTAGTTGTCCTTCTTCCTCAACACAGGGAACCGAATGGTTACCGCTCTGCGCCAGGTGGGAACATGATGCCCAACACTATGCGACAACAAGCCATGGGAGGCCCCAACCCAAACGCCCAAATGAACGTGAACGCCGGCGGGGGAATGGGCGTGGGGGGCATGGGCAGCATGAACAGCATGAACAGAGGCTTTGGCATGAATGAGCAGGCCCACATGGGCCACATGGGTCCGATGGGAGGTGGCTCTATGTATGGAGGCAGTGGAGGAGGCGGAGGTGGTGGCATGGGCAACCGCATGATGCAGATGAATCAGATGGGGCAAATGAATCAGGTGGGGCACATGAATCAGATGAATCAGATGGGTCCCATGAATCACCCGGGCCAAGGCATGCAGCAGCATGCACAGCAGCCCCCGTTTCAGAGCAGCGGCGGGTTTGGGCTCAGTGGGATGAACAGCCCCTCAGGGAGTCCCAGAATGGGGGCCCCCCAGCAAGGACTCTTGATGTCTCCACGGAACCGAGGGAGCCCAAAGATGGGCAACAACCAGTTCTCACCTGGAGGTAAGTCTGTCACTTGGCATCAGCATTATTCACAAGTTAAGTGACTGTCTTGTTTGGTTGTGTTAACAGGAGGTTTATGATATTTCTTTCTGTTTCAGGCATGCACTCTCCTATGAGTGGCATTGGCAGTGGTGGAGGAAGTGGGGGAAGCACCACTACTTTCTCCAGCAGCTCCTTGAATGCTCTACAAGCCATCAGTGAAGGAGTAGGGAGCTCTCTCCCCTCCACCCTGACATCTCCCTCGCCAGCCCACAAACCAGACAGCTCTCCCAGCATCCACTCCTCCTCTAACTCCCAGCCCAGTCAGCCAGCCAAACCAGTCCAGGATGGCTCCAAAAGCCCAGCAGGAGGCTTGGGGCCTGGATCCAGTGACCATCACCACCCCATGCACCATCACCACCACCATCAGCATCCCCCTGCTGAGAGTTCTGCAGACCGACCAGACAGCCAGGCAGCTTCAGCGACTAAAGAGTCTGGAGAGGGAAGCAATGAGGCGGGGGTAGCGAGCTCTGAACCTCCACGGAGGGTGCCAGACAGCAAGGGGCATAAGAAGTTGCTGCAGTTGCTAACATCCCCAACTGAGGAGCTGGGAATTGGTGGGAGTGGGCCAGCAGGGCCCCCTGTACCACCTCCACCACCACCAGCCAGCAGCACTGCTGCAGGCGCAGACAGTAAGGACGCCACTGGAGGCATGACTAGCCCCTCATCCACTGGGGTCTCCTCCTCATCTTCAGCCACTGCCAATGCAGGCCAGGCTAACTGTCCAGGGGGCGTGTCAGCAACAATGTCATCAGCCCACTACACAGGTTCACTGCAAGAGAAGCACAAGATCCTCCACAAGCTTCTTCAGAACGGCAATACTCCAGATGAAGTGGCTAAGATCACAGCCGAGGCTACAGGAAAGGTGTCATTCGGGGGCCAGGAGGGCGGAGAGGCTGGAACAGGTGGGTCAGGGGCTGGGTCAGGCCCTGCATTGATCACGGACCCCAAACAGGAGCAGCATAGTCCCAAGAAGGAGAAGACCCATGCGCTCCTTCACTACCTCCTCAACAAGGATGATTCCAAAGAGCCAGTGGATGTCAAGCCCAAACTAGAAGAGCTAGAGGGGAAGGGACCTCCAGGGGCCACTGGCGGCCCGCCACGTAGCGGACCTGGACCTGGCCCTGCACCCGATCATCCTGAAAGCAAGATCAAGTCAGAACCACCAGATGACGTAAGATTACCTCTGAATTTGTCTTTCCTTGACTTTAAACTTTGTCTCTGGGCGTCATCTGGATGATATTTATCTAATGACTGATTTGGGTTATTTTTAATGTCCAGTTGCACAATCTGGAGTCCATCCTTGGGGATCTGAGGGGTTCAAGCTCTGACTTTTACCCAGACCAGGCTGGAGGTGGAGGGGCAAACGACACAGGAAACAAACCACAGGGTTGCCTTGACGACAGCCTGCAGAGTAAGTGATTCAAGAATCAAAGCCTATGAGACGTGACAGTCACACACAGGGTAGAGGAAGATATTAATACAAAGTCCATCATATGCCGTCCCTCTGTTTTGTTTCACCCAAAGTACAGGTGTCACTATTTTCCGTTTCTTCTCAGCGGTGGTGGTTTAGAGGTGTAGTGACGTTTATTCCTCCCCTTTCCATCACACACTGTGTCAAGAAATACAACTTTAAATATAAAAGCTGACTCTTCAGTGGAATAGTAATTACAGATTGATGGGATTTGTTTATCGATGATAAAGGCTGTTTAAAAGTGCTTCACAGCTGTAATGAATACCATGAAAAATGCATTTATATCCCCAATGATGAATAAATGATGATTCATAAGACCACAGTGGGAAGGCTGCAGAGGTGAGTGGGTTTATTACTTCAGTCTGTGGAAAAGTGCACAAAATATGTATTATTACAAAAGTTATATTTTTTGGAAAGAAAAATGTGTATTTGATTTGTTTGCTGTATTTTTCAGTGGCTGAATTCAGTTTATTTAATAGGCTGTACATGTTTTTTGAAAACCGAAAATAGTATTTTCCCCCCTAACACCCACTACAACTTTCATGCCTCACAGACATCTCAATAAGGTCCCTACTGTTTTCTTTACTTGTTGTGTACAGGGAGTCCAGGCATGGGTCCGGGACCTCGGGGGCACTTTCAAAGGGCCATGTCCATGGACGGGAAGCCTCCTGGTGGGCCTGGAGGAGGAGGAAGACGCCCCATGCTTATAAAGCAGGAGAACATGATGGGCAGCCCAGACGGGTACCCAGGAAACATGGGTATGTGTTTAAATGGCCTAACATTTATATTCTCTGCACTTTTCCACATTTCACTCCCTCCTTCCTTCACTTTTTAAGAGTGTTTTTTTATAAAGAGAATCTTATCTCCAGTTGTTTCTTTTCACCTACGTGATAACCTTACAACATCAGAAAAAAAATGTTAATGATATATTTAAGAAACTTCTTGTTAAAAATACAACACTTTGGTGATCCTGACACAAGCATATCTGGTGTTTCTGTATCACCAGGACCAATGAGTAGAGGCATGGTTCCTCAGAGGTCTCCCATGGGGGGCTCAGGGGACTGGGGCATGCCCCGCTCCAGTGCCAGCCCTGTGGGCTCAGCAGGACATCCATCCATGATGCGGCCAGGCATGGAGTACAACAACAACAAAGGCATGATGTCAGGGCCGATGGTCAGCCGCTCCAACAGCGTACCAGGCGCCAGGTCTATGTTGCAGCAACAGCTCATGGATATGGGTACGTGTGTTACACAGCTGCCAGGTGTTGATGGTGTGAAATTATCATGGGCACAGCCATGTGATGATATTAGGGACAAGCGTGACAGTATAAAAAAACCACCAGCTGTTAACTCCAGCTTAAATACCGGCTTCAAATATGTAGTTTCTTCACCATCACCGGGTTTTTAGAATATATGTTTTGGCAGTCAGACTCGGATGAGAAGTGACATCCTAGATGAAGGTAGGAGATAGAGACAGGACTCTCCAGGAGTCTAGACGCTAGCAATCGGGGTGCAGATAGTCTGGTGGAGATTTCAGTTGAGACTCCCTGATGCAGTGAATCTAAAGAACGGGAACTTGGCTTTGAGAACGCAGGTAAATAAATCACTGGACGACACGATTTTTAAATTGAGAATAAAGAGATAGCAACAGAGATGGGAAAGATTGACCACGGAGGGATAGAAACACAACGTATGAACAGATCTTCTTTATTGAACGTTTCCCTTAACTTCATTCATTCATCAATGCAAACATTTGAAAATTATAACTGAACATTTTAAACTGAGACTGAGACGAACTGATGATTATAGTTCTGCCATGATGACCAGCTGTGAAGTGTAGGCCTTTGACACGTGGCTACATAAGCTCGTAGTGATTTGTTTTTATCCATTTTATTCTCCCTGGAAAGCTTGTGGCTTCTGACATTACAAATTAAATGTGTTCTGTCTTTGTGGTTTAGGAGGCTCCGCTGATATGGGCATGGGTATGAGTCCCTTCAGCCAGCAGGGCCAGCCCAACCAGTCCCCCTCCTGGCCAGACACAATGATGGGCATGGAGGGTAACAGGTCAGTGACGCATCCAGCAGTCTCATCCTTCATGGTCTATTTTCAGTCCTTATAAATTGACATGATCTGAAGAGGCAGTTTATAATCAGCCATGTTTTTTTCTGTGCGCGTGTGTGTGTTGTAGACGCCAGTTTGGCAATACCTTGGATGATCTCCTTGTGCCTCCCACTACCAGTGAGGGTCAAAGCGATGAGCGAGCGCTCCTGGACCAGCTGGATTCGTTGCTGAACAATACAGATGGCATCGCTTTGGAGGAGATAGACCGAGCGCTGGGCATTCCAGACCTTGTGAGCCAGGTAGGAAAACGCAAAGTACACGTGGACGAACAACATATTTTTCTAGACGTTTCAAGAAGTGACGTAAAAGGAGAAAACTGCAGTCTGCTGGTCATGACTCACATCGCATAACGTTCGTCTTTGCGTTCAATATTTCAGTCATGACTCACCGTGTTCAGACTGTTCTCTCACTGAAGGCAGATAGAGGAGCCCAGAGGGATCCGTCTGTGCTGCTTAAAAAAAGACAATTACAGAGCCATCCAATTGGAAATGAATCAATTAGATGGAGGAGTTTGACAAACTTTTCCTTTTGTCCTTATGTCTTGTCTTCTCCAGACCCAGGGAGCAGAGCAGCAGCTGGAACATTTTCCAGGGCAGGACCCGTCCATGGTGCTGGATCAGAAGCCCCTCTATGGGCAGGGCTATCCCGGACCCCCCGCCATGCCTATGCAGTCTGGCTACGGGGGGAATCCCATGCAGGGTCAGACCCAACAGGGGGGATTTGGGCCCATGCTGTCACAGATGGGCCAAGGCGGCAGCTTCCCTGGTATGGGTGGAATGGGGGGCATGGGGCATCCTCGTGCCAACATGATGAGACCCAGGATGATGAGTGCCAACAAGCCCATGAGGCTCCAGCTGCAACAGAGGTTACAAGGACAACAAGTAAGAGCACACAGAGATTACTGTTTCATTACTTTACATAAAAAGTAGCTTGTGTCTGAGTCATCCCCCTATGGTGAGTCTCATTTTATCAATATACAGAGTAAAATTAGTCTTACAGCCAGGCGAAAGAAAGAAATGTCAGACCCAGTATGATAAACACACTGGACAGTGGAACATTTATCTACTACAAATGCCTTTTTATCAGTTTAAAACCCTGGGAATCAAGCTGTTGTTACAGCTGAAGTGACGTCTGGTGCATAATTTTCTATTACAAAAAATTAATTCATCAGGTTTTTCAAGATGCAGAAATAATGCACCATCTGTGTTAGTATGTATAATTAATTTTGAGGGGTAGCAAGAGATGCTTTCTCATCTTAGGTTGATTGTTCCTTTTTTTTTTTTCTTTTTTCCCAAAGTTCATGAATCAGACACGGCAGGGCATGGCCATAAAGATGGAGAACCCTGGCGGGAACCCAGGCATGAGGCCTGGCATGCAGCCTGGCATGGGAGGACAGGTACATACGACTTTAATACATGTTCAATATTTAGTCTTATATGACCATTTAAGTCAAGGTATACAGCGTATACAGAAAACATTGACTACAGTTGTTGATTTTAGTTGCATGCAACAGGTTTGCCCCATATACAGTGTAAAGATACATTACATCATATATTTGCACCAATAGAAATACTGAGGCATGTCTGTACTGTTTATGACTGTAAAGCCCAGTGAGAAGAAGTGTTACACCTTTATGAATGTATTGTGCCAATTTATTAGATATTTTATAACATTAATATTTGGTTACACCAAAAACATTGTCACATGACGGCCCTCCCTTGTTCTGTGCAGCCGGGCTTCCTAAACGCTCAGATGATGGCTCAGCGCAGCCGCGAGATGGTCACCATGCAGATGAGGAGGCAGCGCATGATGATGCTGATGCAGCAGCAACAACAGCAGCAGGCGGCGGCAGCAGCTGCTGCAGCTGCAGGAGGATTCAGCCCCCCTCCAAACGTCACGGCTCCCGGCGGCATGGACAACCCTATGGGAGGTCCAAACATGGGCCAGCCCGGCCCCCAGCAGTTTGGCTACGGTGGGAACTACGGTGAGTTCACTGACCAGGCGACCAGGCTGACAGGATACTGCTGCCCTCTGGTGGTGGGTTCTTGTTTTACATTTGTCAGAAGGCTCCATTTATATCTCCTTCTCATCAAGACGTCACTTTTTTTATTTATAATGTATTTCTTTTATCGTATCTGTTTTCTGTGGAGCAATGATTGCGCTAAATCATGTTGATTTATCTCTACAGGGATGGGCCAGCAAGGAGATCCTTCTTTCGGCCCATCAGGCGGCAGTCCTCCTAATGCTATGATGCCCGGGCGCCTGGGGCCTCAAAACCCCATGATGCAACAGCACCCACAGGGTGGTCCCATGTACCAGGGTGCTGATATGAAAGCCTGGTCGCAGGGAGGCATGGGGCGCAACAGGTATAACATATGTACTACTTCATTCCTATCTGTCAGACGAGGAGAAAGATGGATGGCTTCAGTTTTTCTCTACGCCAGTTCAAGCCTAATTCCTTCCTGTCACTCTTCTTCACCAGCTCGTACCCTCAGCAGCAGTTTGGGCAGCAGGGACCTCCGGGGCAGCAGCAGTTTGGGCAGCAGGGGAATCCAGGGCAGTACGGAGGCATGATGATGAACGGGGGCATGCCGGCCAGTGGAGGAGGAGGTCACATGGGCCAGATGGGGGGGCAGATGGGTATGAACCCAATGGTTATGGGACGCATGCCAATGGGGCCTGATCAGGTATGTTGCAAAGGAAAGTAGAGTCAGAATAGTCCTTTAAGTCGATCTTGAAACAATACTTGTGACACATGCCTGTGTGTACATTTAAAGTGACTCTGGTAGTTATTGTCCAAAGGTGTCCCGCAGGGGCCTGTTTTTGGTCCTCTCTTATTCACGGCTTACATTTCAGCCACATTGTAATTTTATTGAGATTATTTTTTTAATACACCCCAGTCTCTTTTCTTAAGCCTTTGCAAATTCACAGTGTATTATTGAAACATGTCAGATATGTCTTAGAAAAAACGGTTTTGTGTTAAATTCTGACAAAGTGTTCCCATGGTATCAGTGCCACTGCCCACACTGACTACTCTTTAGGGTTCTCGAATTGAATTTGTTGCATATCATACCTACGTAGGAAGCTATAATCTCATTTCACTTATCGCTCGCTTCCTTTTTTCATTTCCTAGAAATACTGCTGAGCATCGTGACAGAAGCTTTTGTCTCACTGTGATCATCCAGAGAAGGGACACGGCTGCAGCACTGGAGTGTTTGGACTGTGACCCGCACTGTGTAGTGCTGCACTCACACCAGACGGGGGAGTGAACTTCCCTTCGGACTCACGGCCAGCAGTCTCAGTCTGGCAACCCTAGGAAAAACAGACAGTGTTCACAAAAATCAGAAACACTGTGAATTCTTTAAACGCCTAAAGACAGACAACTCTGTGACTCCTCTCGTAGACTGTAGTTTAATATCCCTCTCTTTATGAGTGGTGTGTGTGCCTCGGTGGACACATGCACCTCTCGCTGGACCAAACGGTGGAGGTGGACAGACGCTCGAATAGACCACATGGACAAAAGACATCCTCTCCCTTGTCGAATGTACCATGAAGCTGCATTCAGATTAAAAATGCGGCATTCCTCTGTTTTTATCCGTCGTCTCTCCGCTGCTCCTGGAGGATCTCTGTAAACGCAGTTCTCGATGACGAGCCATCAGATTGTGACACTCACGTGAATGTCATTACGCAGTAGCACATTGTTTCCGGGACGCCGCTGGGCTAGAGTACGACTGAATTGCTTGTTGGCTGATTGCACTTTAAGGAAAAGCCAACATCACAAGGATTGTGGCAATATAGAGGCCTTTACCCAAGAATTAATACATAGCAGCAGACATTTACTGTTTATTTTTCTGTGTGTATTCTCCATGTTTTCCTCTCTGAGTGAAGGAGGCTGTTGATTGGAAATGGGTAAACTTGAGGATCTTTGCTCTTCTAAGTGGGAACCAGTAGAAAGGCAGTAAGCACACATTTTATCCAACAACCTCGTCAACGGTGCACCGATTTATTACATTTTTAAATGAAACATCTTCTATTAACGCTCAAACCTCCGCTTATATTTCTACAGATTCATGAGATGCCGATTTTAGCATTCAAGAGGTAATTTATAATTCAAAACGATGCAGATATTTTGGTTACCTTTGTTTGCAGTGTTGCCACGAGTGGAGAAATAAAACGGATTTGCCGGTTATGAAATTTACATCTGGACTAGCTCACACTGCAAGAGGAAGGTTTCAGTGTGGGATCTCTAGCAATAATCCTTCCTCCTGGTTTTCCTCTGAGGACAAAGCTGAAGTTTACTCAAAGCGATGGTACTGCAGTATTAGCCATGATGTCTTGTTTGGAGCTTTTTTCCCCCTTTCGTCTGTGAATATGAATTGTAAATACGCTTCAAATGTACTATATATAAATATATATATGCTTTTGTAGGTCACATACTGTTTTTGCACAGATTGTAAGGCTTGATATTTAAAAGTGTAATTTTCTTATTCCGTCATAGGTCAGCGTTTTATTTTCAATACTTTAACCATCTGTCAGAAAGGAAAGGGCCTCTTTTTCTAAAGCAGTACGTGTAGATTTTCTGCCACTTTCCTCCTCTCAGAAAGCACTTTTTTTTTCTTAATTTCTGATCTTCAAAATCATTAACTGCTCATTATTTTCTGAGGACATACTATTAGCTAAAGTGGTGCTAGAGGTTAAATTTTCTTTTTTAATAAATTATTTTTCTTTCTTTTGATGAAAAAAACAACAACAACATACGCCTATACAAAAAGAGTTGACACATGATTGTTTTTGGTTTCTAGGGCCCCAGATGTCTTACCAGTATATAGGGTTGACCCCATGCTTCCATTTACGTCCTAAGTTTCGCTCTCGAGGTTTTTGAATTTTGCTTGTTTGGTCGTTCAGCCTCCGAATTCGAGACTTTTGGAAAATCAGTCCTGCATTGTAACTGTCTGTAAGTCTGTTTGGTTTGTTCACAGATGATTCACAAACTGATGGAAGCAACACAAGAAGGAGTTTAAACCCCAGATTTATCTCATGACAAGTGATTATTATTATTTTTTTTTTTACGTTTGTGTTTCCCTGTATTCCTTATTACTTCCTGTGAAGCTTTTGTTGATAATCTACCTTTGAACACATGCTCAATCCAAAGATTTTTGTTTGTCATTCTGCGGCGTGTAGAAACCGTTCCTGGCGTAGATCGTGCGAGTACTCACGTGTGCTTTTACTGTTGCACATAACCTATAATACACATCAAGCTAAGTATGTTTAATTGCATATATTATACCCCCATCCGTATGAAATAGGGTAGAGACGAGTCTGGTTCTGCTGAGGTGGTTTTTGTTTGTGATTGTTTCTTCCTTTCTGTAGACCTTATGGCCAGTTGAATTGTGGTGCTGCAAACGGTTATTTCACATGAGAATGTTTTTTATTTTTTAAGCTGGAAAGGAGGTTTCATTCATGATTGATGTCATTTATGTCTCTGAATAATAGCCTGGGTTTTTTTCTTTTTTTTTCCTTTTTGATGTATCAATGAAGAAAAGATTCATCTACAAACATACAAAAAAAAAGTCTGTTTTGCTTTAAAGGAAAGAAACTCCTCTCGTGCGTCATTGGAGCTAAAGAAAATACAACAAACCACATCTGGGAAACATTCATTCATTAGTACAGGATGTAAAATACTCTTGGATTTTTTTCTTACCTTGTTTCTTGATGTTAATATTGATGTAAATACAAATTTATATTTAAACATTACAATGTCTCGGCTGTGATTATGTATTGTGGGTGCTGCAGCAACAGTCCAGTCTGACCAGAGTCGTCCTGCTGTTTTCAAGAGCCCCGAGTGTTTGTTACGATCAGAGGATCTTCTTGTTTTAGTATAAACTGAAGCGTGAGTCTGTGTGAAGAGGGGAGTTAAGTGTGTTTTGTGTGTGTGTGTGTGTGTCTGTGTGGATGGGAGCTATCATCCTCTGGGGGGGAAATCAGAGTGTGAAGGACATCTGTGGGGACCTTCCTCTTGTCTCAGGCTGGTTTCTGTCTGTGACATTCACGTTAACGTCTGCGGCCTCGCTTTCATCTGCTGTTCACTCCCCCCCCCCATGTGTGAGCTTTTGTCATTAATCATCCCACCTTCTTCCCTACTCTTAAGGATTTGGCCCCCGGTGAAAAGATCTCACACCCTCCCAGGATGAACCCCGCTGCTACTGTTACTGCACCCAAACCCTGCCACCGCATTCATTCATTCATTCATTTGAAATACAGAGTGCTTGTGTGCTATTTGTAACAGAATGAAAGTGTCAGTTTGACTGACTTATTCAGTATTTTCATCTGTCTAGTCCAGACGTTAGACAGTCTTTGTCCTTAATTTCGATTTTGTTTTACTGTGAGGATCATTTTATATCAAAAATACTGCAGTGTTTAGTAACTAACTTCTAGTAAGTAGTCAGCAGTGTGGCTCTATGTCTTTCCACCACTTTGGTCCAGACTGAAATATCTCACCAACTACTGTGGATTTCCATGAAATTGGCTGCAGAAATTAATGATTAGCAGTAAAGGGCTTCCAGAGATCAAACCTTAACTTTTCTTTTAGAGCAACTACAAGATCTTTTCTTGTGATACACCTCATTGTAAATAACTATTGGGTGGATTGTCATAAAATTCTTCAGAGATCGATTTCCAGCCATGGGATGAAATGTAATAATGCATCTAAAGTAAATAACTCCACAGGGCTGCCAGTAGAGAGTTAAAGTACTGTGGCTGTAGTGGACCCTGGACTGAAGGTTGCCAAATACTGTCTATGCAGTCTCCATGTCCTTCACAGGCCTTTACAGGACCAAGTCAAGCCAATTTTGTTTGATAATATAAAATATACTGCAACACCAAACATGAGATCTGGTTGACACACTGCCATAAACCATCTGGTGCGTTTACTGCTCCTAAGTCAACAGAAGCGAATAAATGACGGTGTAATTAAAACTTGAGTTAAAAAAACGAGACTTCCGTCTAATTTTGCACAAGAAGGCTCCGTTTCTCATGTGTCTAGAGGCTTGCTATCAATTCTTTACATCTGTTCTTCTCACCAACTTTCCTCGCTGTCAAGAGGCCTTCATCCACATACGCGGATCTTTATGAATTGCCTCATGCCTGCCTGTCACTAAACGTTTGGTCCTCTGCAGAAGGCATGAAGCCATTCAACAGTTCTGTTTCATTATTTCAGCGGCCATGTGGGGGTTTCCTGTGTGTGCGTGCGGCGGGGGCTGGGTGGAGCAGGAGGCGGGATGCGCCGATGGGAAAAGACGCACCGCCCGTCTATTGGACCAGACTCACGAGTGGGCGCATGTAAGCGCCCAGAGGAGCTTGAAGACTTTGCCTCTTTTTTTTTTTTTTTCTTTTTTTTTTTCCGGGACAGGAGACAAGAGAGTCCAAGACACCTGTCAGGAGGACTACACGTCCAAAAGCTGCTGTATGAGGCAACCGGAGGCTGCGTGTTTCGCCATGGACGCGCTGTTATCGTTATTCTAGTCAGTCGGTGACCGCGGAGCGTAAAGTTATTCCGGCGCTGTCTTGTTTTTCTTTGTGTTACATCCTCTCTCATGAGTTCGCCGCTGTTTCTGGGTCAGCTGGTCGGGGTCCCGTTTGAAATAATGCACCCCACGATGGAGAAAGACACGACTTACACCAAGATTTTTGTCGGCGGGCTGCCTTATCACACCAACGACGCTTCACTTCGGAAATATTTCGAGGCTTTCGGGGACATCGACGAGGCGGTGGTGATCACGGACAAGCAGACTGGAAAATCCCGAGGATACGGCTTTGTAAGTGTCAATTAAGTTCAAATGTTTACTGGTAGAATAAATGAAGAGCTGAAAATTTGGACTTTAATTAAGGTTTTTTTTTTTTATCAGCACTTTAATTGGTCAGCCATGCGGTTAAAACGCACTAGATCCTCTCTGTTGCAGCCGGTAATGAGTTTTAAGTGACTTCATCTTTATTTTGTATCGCGTTGTGTTTTATCACAGCACTTCTGCAGGATCCTCTTTTGTTCTTGGCCTTGGAGGCTGCACACACTGGCACTTTGTTCGAGCAGCAGCCATGTGCAGCGTGTCTGGTGGTGGCAGTCACATGCTGGAAGCATGAGCAGCAGGTTATTTCTTATAAGTGTGTCATCAATTATCTCTGCACTCCCAAAAACACAGACACATACGCGCTGCTCTGTGTGCAGCGGCAGCGCACGCACACACTTGAGTTGGTAATAAGCCGCTGCAGCTGTGGACAGATGTCTCTTTCTGTAGTGTGAGGGGAGGAGGGCGGAGGGGTCCCTGGTGTCAGAGGTGTGACATGTCAGTTGGCTCTGCAAGATAAGGCTGCAGTAGTTTCATTTTGACTTCCTCCCTCGCAGCCCTTCCCCCTCTTGTTTGTTGGAGTGGCTGTAAGTTGGTGTGTGAAAGAGACGGAGAGATAAGAAGGGAAGGATTCATGTGTGGTGGACTTCAAAATTTCTCTCCTTCCGCATAGTCAGTGACCTGAACAGATGAGGTGATTTGGGACACCGTGCTCATTTTAGAGTTAATTCTTGAACCGTCCTCTGCCTATTATTTGCATATGAATCTAGTTTCTGATGCCATGAAACGAAAGCAAGTGTGGCCTTTTTTTTTTTTTATTTCACTGTCCTACTTATTGGTAGAGCCGTCCGCAGCTGTGGTTTACCTTGTATGTTAAGTGCAGCAGCACTGTGTATGAGTTAACCTTCATCAACCCTTCCAGCTTTCGTTTTCCCACTCCTCAACTCACTCCCTCAAGGTAGAGTCCAGTATCTCATCCGTGGCAGCCCAGTCTGAAACAACAAACCCTGCCTCCTACATATCATATCTGCCCACACAGATCCAAAACGCTGATTTCTCATTTCACAAAGTGGAGTCAGAGTCCTCTCTCTCATATTTACCAAAAAGACTGAATCACACGAGGAGAGGCGAGGACAGAAGCTCCCTCAGGGCCACCCCTCTCTGTGTCTGAGATCATGCTGACGTACAAATTGTAGAGAGAGGCGTTCAGGCGTTTATCAGAGGGGTGTTAAAGTGTAATTCTTTGATACTGTCAACAGGTGACCATGGTGGACAGGAGCGCAGCAGAGCGGGCGTGCAAAGACGCAAACCCAATCATCGATGGTAGGAAGGCCAACGTGAACCTGGCGTACCTGGGAGCAAAGCCTCGCAGCTCGCAGACAGGTATGAGTGATTGAGGATCATCTCTGGGATTTTTCTATCCGCTATACATCTCCCTCAGCCTGTATGCAGGACTCAACCCCATGCTGATCCCTAGAGAAGACGTAAAGCTTTACAAATAATATTAATAATAATGGAAACACATTTTAATTTAAATGTATTTGCAAAAGACCCAATGGAGACACACAATTGCACAAGACATTAAATCAAACACCACTGAGACGGAAGTTGCTGCCAATAGCAGAAGAGCCTATATTACAGCCTCTGACATTGGTGTGTACCAGTTACCGGTTAGAGTTAAGGTTGTTTGTGGTTGTGCAGTTCGATCCAGACTATCAACTCAGAATACCTCTTCATCTGCTGCTCTTATTTAGCATTTATTTACTAAATGAAGGCCAAAAATAAGTTTTAAAAAGATGACTGTATGTGAAATTATTTTAAAATAAAACTACAGAGCCAGTGTTCACCTCTTATGGAGGGATGTGTCATCCACTGCTACAGAACGGCTCCCTCATGGGATTTTAATGGCCTTTGGACAACAGTGGATGTTCATGGCGCCAGGCTCATTTAATAACATGATCTTTTCGTCCCATGTGAACAACACGGAATAGGATCAAAAACCTGATAAGACTTTTAACCAAGTGAAGCTCTTCTTATTTTGATAAAAAAGGCTAAATGTTCACTGTTATGGATCTGAAGCAGGTTTCAAGTGCATGCTGGTTTTCACGTTTCACTAAAATGGGTGGAAACCCATAATGGATGACAGCAATAAATACTGTATATGTACTAATCTGAGGTTAGTTGAGTAAATCATGGAAAACCACTGGTATGCTTGTCACCCGGCCAGCTGTCTCTCTGCTCATCCCCACCATACGTTCACTCATTGTGTGCTTGAGTTTACACACAGCTTTCCTGCCGCCAGGCCTTTTCAGAGTTACCCACCACCGCACATGCTTCTTGCTTCTCCCTCTGTGACGTCTGGGCGCACACCAGACCTCGACAGTGTCTCTCCCTCGCTGCTTCATTTTAAGCCGAAATGCCATCGAGTGTAGGTGTGATTGACAAACAGTGGCGCCAACAACAACTGGCTGTGTGTCCTTATTCCTGGGCCGGCGCTGCGACGCAGCTCTCCAAGCATGCAGCTGATGGGAGATGGCAGCGCTTGGTATTTTGTTATTGTGTGTGAGAGTAGCGAGAGAATAGGAGAGGGGGAGAATGCGAAGAGCAAGAGGGGATGGGACTGTTAAGAGCAAGAAATAATAATAGCACGCCTGTCTCCTCTTTGTCCTGGTGAAGAAAGAAAATATATACGTTTGAACAAAAGAGGAGGGGAGACGAAGTCATGGCAGTACAGTAAAAAGAGGAATGAGAAAGGAATGAATAGCTGGAGGAATGTAGAAATGAAGTCAGAGGAGGGGCAGGGAGGAGGAGGAGGAGGAGGAGGATAAGTTTCTCTTTTCTTACTCAGCCTCAGCTGATTCCTGGTGAAGTCTGGAGCCTCCGAGGTCACAGATGTTTGCGAGCAGTAGAGTGCATCATTATTTGTGTGAGTGTGTATGCCGAGGGAATAACAAGTCAGTCTGTGATAGTCCTGTATACACGCCAACATCTGAGAAAAACAAATAGAGACAGAGAGAGCCAGCTCTGTCCTCTGTCTGTCTGTCTGTCTCCATTGTCTGTACTGGTGACACTGTAGTTGAAATATCCCTTCTTACCACTGCCTCTCTCTTTGTCTGCAGGCCTTTCTGTGGGAGTTCAGCAAGTACATCCTACGTGGGCTCAGAGGCAATATGGGTAAGGCAGAGAAGAATCAATACCACTGTTTCCACCTCTCACTCTCTCTCTCTCTCTCTCTCTCTCTCTCTCTCTCTCTCTCTCTCACCTGCCTCGTCTACACAATACGTTTCACTCCTCCGTCCTTGACATTTGCGAGCACTCGCTCCTGTTCTTGCTCTCGGGTTGTGGTAGTTAGTGCCACTCTGCGCTGTGAAAGAAAGAAAAAGCTGTCACAGCACAAATTGATGTTTGTTAAAACACCTCAAGAATGTATTCATCCCTGTATCTGTATCTGCACACGCATCTTCTTTTGTCTTTCTCTTTCTGGTCTATTAAAGCTCAGTTCTGAGTCTCGCTCACGCATGATTTGGGCTTCACTGAGGCAACAGTCCATTTAGTCAAACCTCCCCTCCGTCTCATCTTATTCTCTCTTTCACACACTTCCCCACATTGGTGCACACAGAGAGCGCTGCATCAACAGACAGGCTCTCGCGATTCAACGCAAAGTTGTGTGATGTGAAGAGATTGTCGCTAACCCTTCAGTGACTTTGGTTGAATTAGGCCAGTGTTTCCAAAAGGTCACAAGACGGTTGCTGCAGTGGGAAATATAGGACAAAAAATGCAGTCACTGACACACACTGATAATGCAGGCTTACCATGTGGTGTGTTAGCATGCTAACGTTTGCTAATTAGCTCCGAAAGTGCAGCTGAGGATGATGGAAATGTGTTGTCAACTTTACAATTAGGCAGCTACACGATTCATGGCAATCTATCCAGTAATTCTCATGTCGTTTCTCTGAAAATGGCAAATATAACTTTCATGATGGTACAAGAAGGAAAGATGTAGGAAACATCCTCTGGGAATCATGAATTTCTGTATAATGTTTGCGCCAATCCACTTCACAAGATAAAATATAACTCATTCCTACGTTTGTGCCAATGCATCCAGCAGATTTTCAGATGTTTCATAAGATAAACCGAACAAAAGGTCACAAGCTCACGGAAGCCAGTCCAGTTCAGAGTTCAGTCCTCTGGGGACCATGATTCATGATTGTCTGTTAATCGTTATTGTCGATCCATGTGGTCATGTATTTAACAGGACAGATAAAAACGTCCTTCCTGCTGGTGGAATTAAACATCACCTCACATAAATAAATGGTGGATCACCAGTGTCACCGGGATTCATCCAGTGGGGACCATGAATACGCAAAATGTCATTGCAATCTGTGCAATAACAGTGGAGATATATCAGTCAGAGCCATTGTTGTAATCAAGAGTAAAGAAAATGATTTTTATTTGTCTAATATGTGGTCGTTTATTGTGATATGTAGTGTTGTTTCAGACTTGTTCCCTTGATTTAACTGCTCATGACTCACTGGCAATCTCTAAGGAGGGGTCATGATCACTTGAGTAGGGTTTTATCCATATCTCCTTCTGCTATTGTACTAGAAAGCTGAATGTCCAGACAGGCACCTTGGGTGTGTTGGCGACCTGCTGGTGCGGTTTCTCAGGAAGAACTCGACCTGCTAGGAAAATCATTGTAATCCACTTGTGACGGACGGTCTGCCTCAACATCCACAGTCTCCCAGAGTTTCAGTGTTAACAGGGAAAGGAAACCTTAATGAGTCAGTTCCTGAGTGACACACGGAGGGTGATTCATACGCAGGGCTGTAGAGAGACACTGGTTGAACCCAGTTGTTGTGTGACTCCACTAACACTTTACTTGACTCTGATATTCAGTGTACCGCTGCTGAGGAGGTGATTATAGACGAGGATGTTGTTAGCCTTCACAGCTGTCTGTTTGAGTTTGTTCTCTGTGGTCAGCTTTTGTTTAGCGGCTTTTTAAATCAAACAGAGTGTTGGTCATTGGTCGATAACGTTTTACAGAATGAATCTTCAATATTTTAGCAGGACTTTAAGGAATATGCAGCGTTTTTGAAAAAAAAATGTTTCTGAAGATTGACAAGCTCTGATCCTACAGCGATAGAAAAGTCCATTAAAAACCTCAACTGTTCTGAGTGCTATTAATATTGCAGCCCTCAATTTCTGAATGAGTGATGAGGGAATTGTGGCTGACCCAGATGAGTCTATGAATGAGTGATGAGGGCTCGATAGGAAGCGTCTCAGAGCGAAGGCGGACATTCAGGGCGGGGG
>JASGAT010396232.1:0-15236 GCA_030220025.1 Chelon auratus
TTTGTCGAGTCCAAGACAAGTCCAAGACCAGGACTAGTCGAGACCAAGTCAAGACCGAGTCCAAAGAGGTTCGAGTCCAAGACAAGACCGAGTCCAAAGAGGTTTGAGTCCGAGTCAAGGCCGAGTGCAGGACAGAAAAAACAAGTCGTATGCATGATGACAGTATCAAGACTATCATTTTTGGTTATTATTAGCTGATCTAAAAGCAAAAACAGTGTCACAACTCCCAGGATTTTTAAGTATAACCACTCCCCTTGATATCATCTAATGTAATCTAAAGAAAACAGAATGAAATATGGTGATACCTCATAATAGTAGTGTTAGAACTGATACAAAGACCAATCCACTACTGATTGGTTATCAAGTGGCCAGTGTTTCACTTTCCCTCCAATATTATAAACATGATGATGAAGACTAGGGGTGCAATGGATCAAAAAAGTCACGGATCGGATCGTTTTTTGGATCAGCAAAAAAAAAAAAAAAAGACAAGACAAATAAACATAAGTTTTGTCTATTTGTTTATTAACACTTAAATTAAATTAAAATATATAAAATCAACTTAAAGTGCACAAGGCATAATATCTTCTTCTTAACATAATTAATGAAAAACAACTTAAAGTGCAACATAAAAAGGCATAGGCTATCTCGCGTTTTCACTCCTGTCAGTGAAACACCGGCGTGATGTGGCTTCAAATGCGTGGCCATGCTTGATGTGTTTCCACTGTCATATGGCTACACACTGTCACAGTTTTATCCACTAACCTCTTTCCTTCATCATTATATTTGACAGGGAAGCCAAACTGCTCCCATACAGGGGATTTAAATTACGCGGGGCGTTCAAGCTCCTCCGGTCTTCCGCTCGCTGTGACCACGCTGTGTGTGGACTGAACATGCGCACATCAATCCGTGGATCACGTGTGTTCCGAACCGAAGATGTTGATCCGAACGGATCACGGATCAATGATGAGCCGTTGCACCACTAATAAAGACACCTGGACTCGGTCGAGACCAAAAGCCATATTCGGCAAGACCAGTGGCCGAGACCGAGACAAGTCCGAGTCCAAATACCAGCGAGTCCGAGACAAGTCCGAGACCAGAGAAAAACGGTCTCGAGTCCGGACTCGAGTCCAAGACCGGACTCGAGTACTACAGCCCTGCTCAAGTGTCAAACTGACAAGGGTAAATTGTGTGGATTTTCAGTTAACATGCACAGTGAGAAAGCAGCCCAAGAACGCTCCTTAGTCATAGCATAATAATATCGTAAATCATTAACATTTTAGTTCTATATATGTCACATAAAGAAACTGTGATAATAGACTGTACTTTCTTCTCTTTGTTGTATTTTACAGCCACATGCACACATCCACACTCATATTATTGTGATAACTTGGTTTCAAAGAGTCAGCAAAGATTTTTCCTTTTTCTCTGGAAACGGACATTTTCCTTCACGCTGACGTGAGCATTCTGTCGTGTGTGAGGGAGTGAGAACTCACGCGATTGTCTTTAACTGTGTATTTTTGTGTGTGTCTCAAGAGTGCCAATCTATAACGTACATGCAAATGTGTGTGTGTGTGTGTATGGTCCCGTGTGATAGCCAAGCAGCTGAGGGGGATGGCAGCCTGTCTGTCTCTGTTAGTATCTCTACTCTGCCAAGGATGCCCTGGCCTAGAGCCTACAGCTCAGACTCTCACATGCACAAACGCGCACGCATATACACTGACACACATCGGCACGCTCCCGTACACAGATAGAGTCATCATGGCACACATGCGGACTCTCACTTTGACGGGAGAACACATCAACACTCACAAGCAATTACAGACTCTGACATAAAAACGCACACACACACACACACACACAAAAAAAACATGAGGCTGTTATCACCGTGCGTGTTTCAAGACACAAGCAAACCAAGACTCTTTCTACTGGAGGAAAACCATAATAAACGGCTCTTATTTTTGCCCAATAGCTGCTCATTACAACCATTTAACCTGAGCATTAGATTAGATTTAGATTTAGAGTTAGATTTAGATTAGATTATATTTGATTCAAATTCATCTTGCCATATGTTTGTTTTTTTTTTTGTTTTTTTGCATGTGTTATCAATAAGGTTAGCAAACTAACTAACCAGCTAGCAGTTCATCAACTGTGTGGAAATACTTCACTAAAGATGAAGCCCATTCACTGTACTTCAGTCCTGAAATACAAGTAAAAGTAAAAGTACTACTGCAATGCGCACTCATCTGAAAAGGCATCCGCTAATGCTAGCAGAAGACAGCAGTCAAATGACCACTTCGCCAAACAAACAGTGCAAATTGTTGATGCGGTAACGGAAACAATTGTTTCAATTTGCCGATGAATTTCATTGTCTTGGACATACAGCATTTTTTTTTTTTTTTTTTATCCCGGCTACATTATCCATTTTTACAACACGCTGTGAAGTAAATGCTATTTGCAGGTTTTCATTAATATCTGCAGTGCACAGCATTGATAAGCTCATGTTTATGTTCAGTTCTGTTGTATTCTATTAGTTGACAGTGTTGCTGTGGTTGTATAGCATTTTGTTTTGTTTTGTTTTTGCCAAGTGAGAGTAGCATATTAGAAGCGTCAGACTGATGGTGTTTATGGTGCTGACGTGGGCGACGGCCGACACGAAACCTATGTCCAAGCTTCAATAAACTTGCAGAAAAGCCACCGTAGCTTCCTTTGTGTGAGACGCTACAATATGTATTCAGGTCAAGAATATAGATTTCATTTTTGCAAAGCATTACTTTCTGCTGTGTTTTTATGTGTGACGTCATCGGCTTTGACCACATATTAGTAGTTGCACTAGACTTTTTTGTGGTCTGTCATTTTGACTGACAGGGTCATAAAAATCGCGTCATAATCTATTTTTACCCTTCAATTTAATTTTTTTAAAATGATAATAATGCAATTCAATAGCATTTAATTTTCATTCAAATTTAATTAACTTTAAGTACTCTTTCAGTATTGACAATATTGACTTTAAACTCGGACCTGGACTGCTAGTGCTAACAGCTCTTAGATGGCACAGTAGGGTTGAAGGGCTTCTCTGGTATGCAAACTCTTTTATTTTGCACAATTTGCACAAACACTCATCAGTCCTAGCAACGTGCTTTCATCTGATTCCTCCATTTTGGTAGCCGTTAGCCGCATAGGCATAGACATATGTTCGTCTATGGTTAGCCGAGCTCTGTCGTGTGCATCGGTGTAATCGGTGTACCAGGAACTTGTGCACTGATAACAGTTCTGCGATGTTTGGAATGCAAACTGCAATTAGAGACAATAGCCAATGAATTATGTCACTCGCCACCAAGTGGTCAGGGGTGTGAATTGCAATCGTCAAAAAGACAGATGGCCTCAGAAGTGGTTCAACCCCTAGTATGCACATATTAAAAAAGTTTTATTTTGGCTGATGTTTTTTGAAGCATATAAATGCATATACATTATCAGATCAGTTTATTAGCATCCATGGAAACAGTTCAGCTGGAATCTCTTCTCATGACGTTTTCATGATGGCGCTGGGTTGAAGAGATAATGTTGATGTAAGTGTAGCAACTGTTTTTCAGAATTCTTCAGTCTGAGAATCAGCATTGAACGGGACAACTTTCGCCACATCTCTCCACTGGATACTGTTGCCACTCCCTGTGCATAAACCTTGGACATGATCATGGCTTGCTACCGTTATTGTTAAGGAAGGTTACACAACATGCGTTGCCACGGTTACAATGATAAACACAAGGTTATGGTTATAGAGCAATCATTGTGGGGAAGTAACAGCAGTGTTCGGACTGAAGGATGTGTTGTGAGTGTTTTTCCCTGAAGGGCGCCTAAAATGACCTAAAAATATTTCACTAAAGTTAATGGATCTAGGTGGTTCGACAAATGCTTTTTAGGCGTCATTTATTTGTTGTCACGTGACGTGCAGGAGGTTTTGATATTTGAAGAAGACTCCTCTGTCATATGCACATCTTCTGCTCATGTCACAGTGGCTGTTTCATCTTTTAGCAATTCTTAATATAATCCTGTTTAACGGAGCAGTTGGCAGTCACTAACTGAACTTTGGGAAGATGGAGCTGCTTCAAAAAAAAGACAAGTGGTTGCATGGTAGATAGATTTAAACAGATTTGAAGAGAAATCTGTTTCATTCCTGCCTGTGGGTAAACTATGCATAAACAAAGAATATATTTAAAAGTTGTTTCTTTTCAACCCTTAAGTGAGCATGTTCTTACAGTAGCTTCAACATGAAACATTGCGGTTTCAAAGCTTTTGATGCTTTCATTCAGCATGATTTCCAACCTGACTTTTGGTTTCATTGTCCGCTCTAGAGGAGGCAATCATGTACTCTGGAATTGTTTTAAAAACGGGGATTAGTTTGAGCAAAGCCTCACTCTGGCTCAGACAGTGCACTGCAGCATTTGGAATAGAGCGGGCACCAGCAGCATCACACAGTCCACTGTGAACTGAGCTGGTTCATGCAGGTTCACAGAACTGGAATCAAAAGTGGAAATTTGTCACAGAGATGACAAAAAACCCACCAACATATCAAAATGCTATAACAAGAATAGCATTTACCGCTAGTATTTTACACTATAAATTGATGATTAATTACCCACTTCACTCGCTTTGTCTTAATTATTTTGTTTGTTTTTTTGGTCCCTCAATAATTGTGGAAAGCAGTTTGCCTCCTTGTTACAATTGATAGTATGATTTTACCGTTTACCTGTCTGACTCTCATTGGGACTTCAGATTAAGTTCTGGTTTGACAAGTCTTTCTAAAAAATTTAATGATCAACAAAGAACTAACAACCTTTACAATAACTGCCTGGCACATTGCCAAACTTCGTATGACTGCTATGAACCACAGAGAATAGTAGCTTCACATTGAAATATAATTCAGTTACTCACTCTGCAATGCATTTAAACTGATATTAGCTATTGTAATAATCTTTCTTGATACTGTATTATCAGGATATTTTTTTTATAGATGAAATGACTTGTTTTTATTAAAATCACTTGACATAAACTGCCCGGCAAAAAAAAAAGTCGCCACCAAGATCTTGTATTGATGATGTCTGAGAGTCTGACCACTGCACAAAGCCTTCTCCAGCACATCCCAAACATTCTCAATGGGGTTAAGGTCTGGACTCTGTGGTGGCCAATCCATGTGTGAAAATGATGTCCCATGCTCCCTGAACCACCCTTCACATTGTATGTGTGGAAATGTTCTTACTTTCACTATTAAACATAGCCTTGAGTTCTGCTGTTGTTTTTCTTCGATTTGATTTCACCAAACGTTTAAGTGATCACCAATCATGATCAATCAGGATTTTTTTCCGACCACATTTCATCCTCAAAGACAATGGTTCTACACTATCCTTCCAGTTTTTAGTAATGCGTTGGGACAGTTCTTAACCCAATTTTAATAGTTTCTGCAATCCCCTTAGATGATTTGACCCTTCTAAAACAGACGAACATCTTTTCCACAACCACAGGATGTGTCTTTCAACATGGTTGTTTAAGAAATAAGAAGCCACTCATTGCATCACTTGGGGTTAAATAACTTGTTACCAGCTGAAAGATAATCACCCATGCAGTAATCTTTCAACAGGAGGCTTGTAACTATTTGCTCAATTTTGACCAGGCAGTGTATCTTGGCAGTTGAATGTTGCCAGATTTGCCGTTCTACCCAGTACTGCTTCATTATTTAAATCGGGGTTTGAAAATAAATTTGTCCATGAAAATTGTTGGTGAGTTGAAATTATTTCCGGTGTGGGTTACAAATTGGTAAAATTAAAAATCTAAAAAAAAAAAAAAAAAATCTGTAAATAACCAAGAAATTGTACAAAAAAAAACCATAAATAAATAATGTCCAGATCAAGTTTTCATGTATTATTGAGTGTCTGCCGATCCAGGTCTGTTGATTGAATATAATATTGTTTTTTAGTCTTGTAAATCAACTCTCCCATGATGATTCATGAAGGCTTTTCTTATCTTACTTGCATCCTCCTACATCACGTGGGCTCTGTTCAGTAGTAGAATAAATTAAGTCTTAATGTAGCCAATGTAAGCCGGCAATAAATAGCCCTGTAAGAAACTTTAATTTTCTTTTACAACAGTACAGCCTTCTTCGTTATTCAACCTGTCCAGGGGGTACCCTGTCTCTCGCGCAATGACAGCTGGGATAGGCTCCAGTCCCTCCCCGCTGTTATCACAAAAAAAAACAAAAAAAAAACACGTAGAGTTGTATGGTTTAACAAGATAAATACCCTGCTAGCAAACTTAAATATCTTTACAAGATAGGTGGTGTATAGTCATCACCTGTTTTACCTCCTGCCCTCTGGGAGGCAATAGAGCAGTTTCTTCCCCAAACCCAACTTTCTCTATTTGTGAGTGAATGCAGTAGATTTTTTTTTTTTTCTAAATGCATGTCTATATTTTATTCTTCTTAAAACCACCTACGTGTTGGGTACCTGCAATGTTGTTGTAGCATGCATACGATGATGGAAAAGGCTTTTCTATTCTATTTCTGTTTTCAACATTCACGTTGTCATTGTAAGTACTAAATCACGATTTTGCTTAGACCAGCAATATAAAACTTAACGAACTTAACGAACGAAACTCAAGAAATCTTGCTTCAATTCTGCAGAGTATTTCCACATAGCAAATAAATGTAGTCGCACTGTTTAACGCTTTGGTTTATGGAAGCCGTCAACCAAATGCAAAAGATCGGCCTTGGCTGTGTGTTCAATCGGATCATTTAAAAAATGCCTTGATCGACCGCAACAGTGACCGCCTCATACCCACTGGGATATCTCTAATGTTCATAAATGCATTTGGCAGGTTTGAATATATTAATACTGATTGTAAGGTATTTCATTTACACTACAGTGTCTGATGCCATGCAAGAGACTGCTGACCAGGGTCTTTTACTGACCTCAACCAAAGTACCCACCATCCAATCTAAACCAACCACCTTATGGTGGATTTTTAATATGCGCCACTTCAGTCATTGCCTCTGAGCTTAATGCAGCCAAAGATGAGGTTGCACCTAAATACAAAATGTATGAGTTCTACATAATCGGAATTTCTAGGAGATAGCATTTCTCTGGCATGGGTATTTCCCTGGCTGACATGAGTCATCTAGGAGCTCCTCTGTATATCTGTGTGTGTGTGTGTGTGTGTGAGAGAGAGAGGATGGGGATTTTGCGGTTTATGTGGTGTGTGTCGCTCTTTGTCTGAGCTGCTGCCGTTGGCCGTTGAAGGGTGAAATAGCAGGATCACCTTCAGGTAATCATAGCGTTAGCTTCCTTGCTGCACCCGGTGCTGCAGTGTACCTGCCAGGCTGCGCGTGTGTGTGCGCGCGTACCCGTGCCCAATCACGTGCCTGTCTTGCAACCAAATCTGACTTTAGCACCCTCGTACTGCGGTAGTCATTCCTGCCCAGTCACAGATTACTGTGTGTGTGTGTGTGAGAGAGAGGGGCGAGTAAGTGATACAAAGCAAATCTAGCCAGAGAGGAAACGACAAAGTAGTCTGGAAAGATAAAGAGGGACAAAGTGGGTAAAAATGCTGAGCATGGGCTTTGAGTGAATATATGTTGGGTATGAAACTGAAAAGGAACTGATTCCAAGTTTGAGTGAGTATGTGTGTGTGTATAAGGAAAAAAAAGAAGGAGGAAAATCTCCCTTTATGTGTGTGCGTGTGTAGCCTCTGCAGTAGAAGGATAACCCCCCTCCTGTACATCTCTGCATGGGATTCTGTCAACCAGCTTATCACACGCGTACACACAAACACACTGACACAGACAAAAGCGTTCTTCACACGCCCATGCTCACACTCTCTTCAGTTCTGGCTTATCACTCAATTTTGCCGTCTAACTCTCTTTTTTGTCGCTGCCTTTTTGACACGCACGCACAGCTTGGCGGGAAACACTGCTGCAGTATGAGGGTGCTGAAATCAAGCTTTTTGTGGGTTATGACACAGACACCACACAAAATGCCACAATCCGTCTGCTACTGTTTGTCAGAAAGTCTCTTTGTGTTGGACCTATGCGAACAACTTACGGGCACACCACGCATACACTTAATCAAACGCGTGCACGTTTAATGAAATTTCTACACCTGCACGTGGCACAAACTGAAGTATACTGCAAAGTCTCGATACACATACCAACACACAAACCATCTGTCCTCTCCCACACACACAGGAACACACACGCAGAATATGCAGCAATACAGCGAACTCTGCCTTTAGCATTAGTTGTGGCAATATCTCAACAAAGGCCTAGGAAATGGAAAGCTCTTCTGAAGGAAACTTACCGTGAACACTTTGCCCCCAGAAAATCACTCTTTCCTCAGTGCATGGAGAGAGACCGGGTGAGAGAGAGAGAAAGAGGGGGAGGGAAATGGAGAGAGAACCTTGGCTTTTGCTGTTCACGTATAAACCCACTAAAGCGAATGCCAGCTAATAAATGAGTGAATGAGTCGAGGTGTAGATGACACATAACACAGCACTGAGGGAGAGAATAACAAAAAAGTAAGAGAATAATGTCAATTTCCCACAGGATAAGTAAGTACAAAGTATCTGTCGATCTATCTAGGTATTATTAGAAATGCATATCAACTAGTTGGAGGTATCTGACCTCCTGGAGTGTGTTGTGTTTAATTTGCTCTGGCTGTTTTCTTTCATATTTGCTGTACTATGAAATGTTATGCATAGGTTGTTCATTCCCTGTTGCACAAAGCTTAACAAAGGCTATGCCACTGCTTGCTGCCATGGCTGCCGCCTCTTCAGTTAGCGTTTCAAAAGCCCGCAGCTCCCACCGCCACCCCTGCATCCACCTGTAGGCTCAGAGTCTGTCATTCCTCAGGGGAGGTGAGTGTGCTGACTGAAATGCTGTAGTGGCAGCACAGTGGTTATCTCTGTTAGTTCAGATGGCATTGCGTTTGATATGTACATGTTGTTCCTGACAGGCCTGGTCTGGTTGCTTCATTTTCCACCCCCGGTCCAACAAAAATTGCCCACAATTTTCCATGTCAGCAAATCATTTGAAACAAATTTCAGATGTGTGTTGTTAGCACACACTATATATTTTATATGTCAGAAGGATTGGCAGTAGGAACCATTTGTTAACCACGGTCACTGTCTACCATTACTTTGATTTCTGTTGCTGCTTGTAGCGAAAAATAACTATATTCTATTTTCCAACTTTGTTGTGTCACATGACATTAGTATCCCAGTCTAAAATTATATATTTGTGAAATGCTGCAGTATGAGGGTACGGAACATGTCATGACTTCAGACCACACAGTCTCTTTGGATTTGAAAGATGTTTTTAACTCACCTGTTCTGGCTTAGGAGGTTGGTACCAACTTTTTGCCATTGCTGAAACATGGAGCAAGGCAATACAGCCTCTTCAACGAATAAAGCTGATGGAAATAGAACTTCAAGAGATTTTGGTCAAAAGTCAAAAATGTTTTTTTAATCAGCGCTTCACAGAGAGTCTAATTACAGGTTTTCTCTGGAGAGAAGCTCCTCTGGTTGTCTCCCTTACACACAAAAAACTCCATACCAAGAAAATCTTGGTATGGGGTTCTATCAGTACCTTATTACTTGTTGCTGGCAACATCCTAGTGCAACGGAACAGATGAGAAAACATTCTAAATCCAACCATAGATATGTTACATAAAGAGTTATAAAGATGTTAAATAAAGGATTATGCATAGGTCATACATTTAGTTGTGTCATTGTTACCAACTAGTCTAAAGTTGAAGGTAAGGTGAGCGTAGAACACAATGATACAATCAGTATATTTTTTCTATTAAAAGCGATTGTGCAGCTGACAGTTGGTCACTATTGAAAATTCAAGGTCGTGGTTACCTAGGTGACCCTGTTGAATATTTCCTACGCCCGATATTTCCGAGTATAACAAACAGTACATGGAAAGATCACTAGTGTATGGATTGAGGTAGCTCTTCTTGCTGTGACAGCTTTCTATTTGAAAAGAAAATACAATCAGCTTTGCCGCTCCATCACTCTCAAAGTGGAGGACAGTGTTTCCTTGTGGTAAATGTTTGGGGAACTGTGTGTTTGTGTCATGTGTCAACTGTTAATCAGATGTAGTTGCTCCCATTGATTGTGGACTCCACTTGTTAGCATACACTTAGCGCAGCAATAGTTTTTTTGCACCTCATCCCTGCAACTCACCAAATTTTTGCTTGTAGTAGAAATAACTGTAGTCTACTCTTCTCCTGCTTTGTTACATCACATGACTTTAGTAATCCAGTCTGAAATTAAATAACATACACTGCCTGGCCAAAAAAAAGTCGCCACCTGCATTTAGCCAAACAAATAGGTATGAGCCTCCTATTGGATAATTACGGCATGGCGATTATCTTTCAGCTGGCAACAAGTTATTTAACCCCTACTGACGCAATGAGTAACTTCTCATTTCTTAAACAACCATGTCGAAAGACACACCGCGTGGTCGTGGAAAAGATGTTAGTCTGTTTGAGAAGGATCAAATCACTGCCATGTATCAAGCAGAGAAAACATCTAAGGAGATTGCAGAAACTACTAATATTGGGTTAAGGAATGGAAGGATAGTGGGGAACCAGCACATCAGGGTAAGAAGAGAGGCAGATGAAATGATGCACCCATCATGCCTAGTGTCTACTGTACAAGCCTGTAGGAGCAGTGCTATGATCTGGGGTTGCCGCAGTTGGTCAGGTCTAGGTTCAGCAACATTATGTGTCCAAAGAATGAGGTCAGCTGACGACCTGAATATACTGAATGACCAGGTTATTCGAATAATGGATTTTTTCTGGCATATTCCAAGATGACAATGCCAGGATTCATTGGGCTCAAATTGTGAAAGAGTGGTTCAAGCAGCATAAGACATCATTTTCACACATGGATTGGCCACCACAGAGTCCAGTGTATTAGTGAAAGCAGAGGTGGTTTCTGACTGCAGCTTTAGCAACAAATGTCTGCACGTAGGGTAAATGATAACATTCTCTAAGCCACAACATCTTATGTCATGACCTCAGACTGCACAGTCTCTTTAGATTTTAAAGATGATTTTATTTCACCTTTTCTGGTTTAGGAGGTTGATACCAAATTTTCCCTATTGACAGATGGAGCAAGGCAATAAATTCCCATCTATAAAAAAAGTGATTATGCAGCTGACTGTTGGCCACTATAGGTAAATTCAATGTTGTGGTTGCCTTGGTGACGCCTCTTATATATTGCATTCAATTCAGTTCAATTTGATCTTATTTATATAGCGTCAATAACAACACAAATCCAAATCGTCTCAAGATGCTTTACATGTATTTAGTAAAAACAAAATACATTGAAACATTACTGGTGCACTGATAGAAGTAGTTCTTCTTGTCGTGATAGCTTCTATTTGAAAAGAAAATACAGTCATCAACGCCTCTCCATCTGGTTTCACCCACCGCTCAGGACGGGGAATTAAGTGGAAGAAACCAATGCGGAGGACAGTGCTTCCTTGTGGTAAAGGTTTGGGGACCTGTATGTAATATGTCAGTCAGATTTATCACTGATTGTGGCCACCTCAGAGTTAAGATTAGCTCAGTTTGGTAGCGTCTACCTTGTGTTTTCACCCTAAAAACCCTAAAACTCACTAAATGTCACTAAAATACCTTTGTCTCTTGTTGTCACATTATCGCCTCCTTCTGTTTGTGTGCCCACTGCCAGAGTAAAGAATTCTGTTCACCCATGTCTCTGCCCATATGGAAGGTTTTATAAAAGCCCCCGCCTGTTGGCACATTACCTTGTGCAGAGGAAAAAAAGTGAATATGACAAATGTACGCCTGGCAGATAAGTCTTTGATCAACACCAAGAAACAGAAAGTGAGAGAGCGGCAAAGGAGATGCGGAAAAGAAGAGGGGGAAAAAAAGAAAAGGTTAGTCTAAAAAAATGCGAACCACCAAACAGACTGTAACCTCAAGAAGGCCGCAGAGTTTATTGCAGCCATGAGAGAATAAACAAATGAAGAGGGAAAAGTAAGAATAACTTTTCCCTTTATATGTGAGATTATTGTGTTATTCCCAATAACACGGTGCAAAATGAGAGAAATGGACACATGAAAACAGAAGTGAATGACCAAATGAAATGAAAGAGAAAGGGGGTGAAAACCAGGTAAAATCAAAACTACCAAACATACAGTAACAAATAAAGAAAGACGAAGAAGAAAGAGTCACAATGAGTTCGAGGCACGGAGAGAAATATGATCTTTTGTAACCAAGAGTTAGAAGAGAAGAGCGAGCCAGGAGCTTAAAACCTCATTGAAATGTGAAAACATAACCTTGCTAATGAAACTGAATTCAAGACAAGACCAGTTGTTCAATGTTCAATTCAAATCTCCACTAGTTGTCCTTTCAGGGTAAAAGTTCACCAATATGTTGAAATATGTATATTGATATAATGATATTAAAATAGCAATAATATATGTTAAGTGCAGTTGTTCAGCGTTTTAAAGTGTTACAAATTGCAACTAAGCTTTTATTTTATTCATTTCTTTTTGATTTTTTGCTGCTGGATTGCAGCAAAAAAAAAAAAAAAAGTGCAACCAAAACAGTGAGGTGGGAGGAGCACAGGCCTGTTGCATTGATGCTGGTAAAAAATAATGATCCCAGAGTAAAAGGATCAAATATTTCAAAATTAAAATCTAATAATTCATCGAAATGAATAGCTAACTCTACACTCAGCGGATGAAGGTATTGTATAAACCGAAAATATAGTATAGAATAAAGGCATAAATAGATTTTAGTGAGTTGTGACTACTCTCACAGTATGACCACAAATTGTGACATTTCTGAAGACTGTTGTTAATGTTTTTGGCCACTTGAAGGTGGTGGAACAAGCAGTAAACACGAAATAAGGGCCCGAATCACATTAGATGATTTAACCCTGTGTTGTAACCCAAAAATCAGCCAGTTCTGATGTAGCTGTGGCAGTTTTCATCCCACAGCAAGCCTCAGCAATGGTGACCGCAGCCGCTGAAGAAAATGATACTGAATATAAGAAGTCACGTTACTTTGCTGAAGTACTTGGGACTAAAGGTAGCTGAAAGACAACTCTGTGACAGCCTTAAAACAAAGCATGCAGTGGAATGGCACCAATACATGTTGAGATTCCAGCTCCCAGCCCTACTCTGCTTTTATTTTGCAGGGTAAAAATAGAGTTGGGCGGCTGAACAAAATTTGGGCTGGTTTGGGATTATTTTGGCTTTTTCTTTTAAATTACTTTTTAATACTGGTCTGAAACAAAAACTAAATAAAAAAAAGTGCACCAAAGTAAATTCACACTGCAAAGAATCAAGAGTTCATTATTTGCCAGGTCACCCTGCTCTGTGGGGAACAAGTAAACCACTCTAGTCTAACATCAAACATGGAACAACAATAGAAGTCATTCGACTTGACTGTGAAATTGTGCACAGCGTAGGAGATCTTATGATTGTACACCGATCAGGCATAACATTAAAACCACTGACAGGAGAAGTGAATAACATTGACCATCTTGTGACAACACAATGTTCTGCTAGGAAACATTTGGACGTGGTATTCTGTTACTTAGACATGTAGCATCGAGACCAGACCAGGCACCCCCACCCCATGCACTGGAACAAGCCAAGATTTTTGTTGGACAGACAGTAGCTGGATAAACACATTTTCTTCTGGGGAACAACTTATAATGGTAAATGATAATACAAAGATGAAATAATATCAGCATTAACCAGTAAAGTACTTCAGGTCAGATTTCTTTTCCCAACATGAAAGCAAATGAATACAAATCAGACATTTCAGCACTTCCTTTGCATCTTAGTTTGTGGTGTACCTTATCTGAGGTATATTTCAAAGGCAAACCTTTGAGAACTATATCTGTTATCTTGTGTTACTGTTGCATGAAAATGTTAGTTTCTCACCTTTCTCGTGAATGAATGAGCAGCGATGAGCAGTCTGATTTAGACATACAGATTGTTCCATTAATTATGGATACATCGAGCTATGAGCCCCACGCTCTGTCGCCTTCATGAATGCCAGTGTTTGGAAGACAGAAGGTGTTACCATTTGTTTTGAATCTCATCAGGCAATCTGCGCATTGATGTAAAGTCGATGAATAATTAATGGCAGATGTTAGCGTCTGTCCCAGTTGTGTTTCACTGTGGTTTGTCTGGCTTTCACAGCGGTTCAGGCGGAAGCAGAGCTGGAAGTATGCTCCAGCTTTTATCTGTCTAGAATTTCAGTTGCAGGAACTGTTGCACAGTGACGCTTTTTTTTCTGATTATTCATACAGAAAGACATTCAGATAATGATGATGAATGATTCTGTGATGTGACACGAATCTTGAAGATGGAAACAAAATGGATAAATGCACTATTTATTTATTGGCAAATTAATTGGATCATTTATGTGTTATCATCTTGGCCCAAAGGAGATAACTCTAGTGACCAGTTTAACGACAGTTTATCTAAAAAATCTCACATTTATTGGAATCAAATATGAAAAACATTTAAGTCTTTGTCAAAGTGTGGACTTGTGAGCGGTCAGTGTGTAGTGGATGTGTGAGAGAGAAAAGTGGAGCCTGAGGGAATTATTAAAAAGACTTTCATCAGCTGCCAAAAGACATTTTGTTATATAAAATCTGTGAGTCATTCAATACACAGCTCCAGTTGCCGTTAACATGTATGTGCTTTTCATGGCAAACATCTGGACTTGACTTAGATGGAAAAGCACTACTAATGATGGTTTCATCCCACCCAGAGGAGGTCTTGCTGTTACTCTTAATGGAACTGAGAAGGAACGCATTGTTATGCAGTTGTAGAAGGTGTATTTAGAATCAGAATGATTGAGGACAATTTTAAAACTAAAGAATTGTGTTTATGGTTGTTGCACATACACTGATCAGGCATAACATTATGACCTAATATTGTGTAGGTCTCTCTTGTGCCGCCAAAACAGTTGTGACTCATCAGAGAATGGACATGGGCCTTCTGGGGGTGTCCTGTGGTGTCTGGTAACATGATGTTGTTAGTGACGGCCTTCGGGTCCTATGGGTTGAGGGAAGGGGCCTCTGTGGATAAGGCTTGTTCCAGTGCATCCCACAGATACTTGATCAGTTTGGGATCTAGTGAATTTGGAGGCCAGGTCAACACCTTGTGCTGTTTTTCATGTTTTTTTTTGAGT
>JASGAT010396233.1:9749-38811 GCA_030220025.1 Chelon auratus
CACACACACACTCCACCCCCCCAGACACACACACACATACTTCCTCAGGGCAGCTTGTATGTATGTGACTAGGCTGTCGTACTACTCTTTATTACGAAAGTTTAAACAAACTGACGTTCAATAATGTCTTCATCCTGTCGATGAGTCGGCAGAGCAGGAAATGCGCTGTCAGTCACATTTGTTCTTTCCAAAAAATACACATGGTTCAGATCCTTGATTATTATGTGTGCTTCCCACACTTTCACTAAAAGACAGACCCAAAATAATTTCATAAACAGTCTCACTGAAACAATGGGTAAAAAGCGGCAGTGTTTGAATTGCTTATTAACTCAGACTCAAAATAATTCAAGGGATAATTTCAAGTATTTAAGAAAAAAAAAAACTATGCAGTTGCTAAAAAAAAAATACATAAACCAACCTTATCTGGTGTCAAAAAGCCCAGCGAAATAGCAGAGTCCTGGAGAGTCCGATAAATGTAGACCAATTTAAACTCACCGGATTCACAGACAAATTACTTCTTCCACTTTAAGCACTTATCCTTTACTGCTCCTACGTATCTTAGCTCTTTTATGGTCTTAACTCTGCACGTCTTGGCTCAGTAGAACTCAGGGCACGCATTTTGTGAAGAAGGAATTCATATTCATTATTCCGACTCCCAGGTGACTTGCCGAGGTGTGAGAGAGTCCAGATGTTTATGAATATGAATTTTGAATGAATTGCCTTTTTCCTGGCAGGGACAATTATTGTTATTTCTGGTGCTCTTTTTTGGAGTTGTCGATTGTTACCAGACACGTTTTAGAGAGCATTGCTCGTATCTTCCTGTACAAAGGCGGCGATAGTCTCATTCTGAGATCGGCTTAGTTTTCATGCTGCCATTCTCAATTTGTTTAAAGTGAGTTGTCTGCAAAACAGGGGGAGAAGCTGGAGTGCGACTTTGGAACGGAGCAGCGATATGAGGCCACATGGCTGGACAGCTCGACTGTCAAGTGCAGTGCAGTGACAGTAAGTATGACCTTCCAGAAGTAGCTAACAGATTTTACTGTGTGTTTACTGGTTCAGCGTGCTCATTATTGTCAGATTTAAGCCTTATTTGTAAGTTGTGTTCGATGTAATTATTTGAAACCTTTGTTTATGAGTTGAAAGAGAACCCATTATTATCTAGAGCAACAGTACGTGGGAGCTAAATTACACCCGGTGCAGATATACTGACACAAAGATGACAGCACAACTTTTTCTACCTCTCCGTCTGTTTAGCTGTCCACCAATCAGAGGAGTCAGGTTTACCACCTCAACCTGAGGAGGAGAGGAAACTTCAATGGACACAGGGAGGAGATATTCGTTGACAGTCCTCAGCCGATGAAAGGTAAGACATAAAACCCATGATTATGTAGACAAGCACCAGAAAAAGATGGAAAAAGACAGCCCTCCGCTTCGCCGCTGTTGTTTGCTCAGCTCTCTTGTATTTGCATTGTAATTAAACCNGGGGGGGGGGAACCTGACACTGTTATTCCCAGAATGCATTTCACCTGTGCACAGATGTTTTCTGATGAGACTGGCGGATTTGATCAAAGCTGCGGAAAGATAAAGAATCACTTACATGGACAAACAGTGCTAGACTGCCTTTCACTTATAATAATAGCAGTCTGTGTATTACAACACATAATTTGCCAGGAACCAGTAATTTACCATAATGTTATATTCTTCTACTGCCTAATTACACGTAATGATTATGGAACACAGGGACGCTGCAATTTAAAGTGTTATCAATACCTCTTACAAGCAATGTCCAAACGTATTGTTGCAAATACAGTATGAGCTCCATGACAACAGTGAGATGATGAGAAGTGGCGTGTGCTGTTGAACTTGGCGTGTTGTCTGCAGCGCAGCTAGACGAGCCAGGCTTTCCCTATCCCAGCCCCAGATGTTCACAGTCCATGTGTCTACCATGTGAACAACAGCTCTGGGCCGCTGCCAGGCACTCTGCGGCGTTAGCGGACAAGACGGTCGCTTCGTAACGCGCGGAGTCATCAAATTATTAAAATGACACACACTTTATCGCACACATGCAGGCACACCGTAATATGCTCACAATAAGTTGCACAGATGCACATGCGGTGATACAAATGGGACTTCTCACTGGGAGGCACATTGGAACATGAACATAATCATCTGTTTTCCCTGGCTTTGTTCTCCTACACTCCACTAGCTCTCTCTTTTTTTTCCTGGTTTATTTTTATAACGATGAATACATCATCTTCCAAATGCTCATGCAGTTTATTTAGAGCATGCAACCCATATGGTTCATGTGAGCTATAAAAGAAAATAACTTAAGGAGTGTAGCAGACAAGACAAACGGCCTCTCTGTCTTTCCCCTACTTCCCATCTCTTTCTAGTGGAGGTGTACAACTGCGGAGTGGGTAGTTCGGACTGTTCTCAGTGCTGGGGCCGGGAGGATCAAGGGCACCTCTGTGGCTGGTGCGAAAACAGCTGTAGGCCGAGGGATGACTGTCAGCCAATGAGGGAGCAGTGTCCTGCTCCCGAGATCCACAAGGTAAGATCACAGGTTAAATGTGCATGACTGTGGACAACAAATGGTTTCACTCACCCTCCTGTAGCTCCACCTTCTTTCAATAGCTCCCAGGCTTGATTTTCAAGCCGTAAAGAGTACACTCATGGGGTCACACACATGGAGTGGTAGCCCCATAGGCTGTCTGTCAAGTGTCAGCTGCTGAGGGATTGTTTGAATAGAGTCTTATTAAAGCCGTAACACTCCCCTGGCCACAGCCCTCAGGGGACGCAGCAGAGTCGAACTGCACTCACTCAGGAGGGCATGGGAACACCTACTGCCCTGTGTAACTACAGTATGTTGTGTAAACAGTGTGGATTGGAGTATGAAAGCTATATGTGTTGAACCCTTTACTCAGAAAACCACATAAACTCAAAGGAAACAAACAAGAACCATGATGGATTCTAGATTTGGGACCACAACAAGAGCAAAACCGCACTGGTAAAAAGACCCGAGGAGTGTTAATCTTACACGGGATCCGACTGCGGTCACGACATCCAGATTACTGGCAGGGCCTCTCTTTAAATGCTTCGGCTGATTTGCATGATCATATTCATTCGTTTGTCCAACTGCAATGAGAGCATTTTCAGAGTCCGTGCTCTCCCTTTTTTTTGTTCTTGCGGCCTCTAAACGTTATATCAGCGCGGCAACGGTAGGCGGTCATGGGAAGCATGGCTCACATGAGGCTCAGTCGGCCTGAACTTCCTGTAGATAAAAACCTGGTCGGCCCAGGAGAATAAGCAAGCAGAACAAAGCAGGCGGACACACACACACACACACACACACTCTCCCTCTCGCATACGCACACACAAATAAGCCCACAATCTGTCACACAAATAGGCCATATTGAAGCATTCACGATTATCCTTCCTTCTTTGTAGCTGTCAGCCTACTGTGACTAACAGGATGCTCTGTGAGAGTCTAACTTATGTGGACTTCTTACGTGACTGAAGTTAGCTGGGCTGAGATGCCGTGTGCGTGGGTAGACCATTGTTGCTCTCTCTCTCTCTCTCTCTCTCTCTCTCTCTCTCTCTCTCTCTCTCTCTTTCTCTCACTCACTCACACACACTCCCACTGGCTGTCTCTCAGGAGAGCGGGATGCAGGGAGGATAGTGGGGCTGTGGTTTGGCGGGGTGTGTGATGCAAGGCCGTGTTTTCCCAGAGAATCCACAGGGTTTAGAGCCCGAGTACTCCAGCTTAGAGAAGAAAAGATCCACTCTCCCTAAACATTCACACTCACACACCGCTGCAGCGGCTCTTTGTTACACTGTATAGTCCCTGTGACAGCATGTAGCTAAGATAATAAAACATGTGTATGCGCGCTTTGTATTCTCACATGAAATCTCCGTCACCAGGATCCAGCAAAAAAATATATATATATCGATAATGCAGAAGAGGTTTTGTTATTCCCTAAACTTTGCCACTTACCTCCTAATTGTGAAAAATGCTCTCCATTCAATGCATTGACGTAAGACAATGGAGCCATTTATTATCACCACAGGCGCTTTATTCTCATATTACATGTGGGCTAGTCCTCTGTTTGAAAAAAAGAAAGAAAAAAAGCATTGATTAGAGGTACTTTGGCATCCAAAATAGTAAAAAGACGTGGGTGAGACATGTAGGAGAGGGGATGGAGAGCTAGCTGGACAGGGAAAGGGTGGAGAAGGGTATTGTACAGTGAGAAGCTTTTTCCTGTTTTTGTCCTTGCGTCCTCCTTGATTAGGGTGATGCACAGGAACCAGAGTGAGGAGAGGAAGATGAAAGCGCTGACCTCAAAAGAATCTATCGGAACAAAAAAAACAAAAACAAAGAGAAAACACATGTTAGGTAGTTTATCTGGTGCAGGTCATATGTATGCGCCACATTTGATCTGAATACAGTAATGTGGAGTAATCTGGTCCTCAGATGCGTTCAATAGCTCCAGCATTCCTTCTGGAGGTTTCATGCAGCGCCACATTTGCACCCTGTGATCTCCCACGAGGCCAGGCGGAGTTTGTGCTGTAAACCAAAACTCACAGGCTTGTAAGAGGTGTAAATGAACAGCATGTGAGCTGATGTTGATGTCGGTGCTCAATGGCACCGCAGAGACATACTAGGTGCTATAAGACGCATAGTGGTAATAAATAACCGCTTTTTCTGTTTGTCTGAGGCGCACATGCTAGCATATGTATATCTGTGCTGTTTGTACTTGTAAGGAAGAATGTGTTTTTGGTAAAGGAAGCAGGCTATATACTAGTGGAACAAGAAGGAAGGCAGCACTTAGCGTCAAAAAACTTAATATAACTGCAAGAACATCTACATCATTTTCTGCAGTGTAGGTCTCACAGAAGTGTTTGTTTTCGCAGGATTTTTAAAATAGTACATACTTCCTTTTCCTAACCACCTCCCCTTTTAGCTGCGATATGGTTTATTTATCTGTGCTGTCACTCTCGTGGGTTTCAAATGATCTGAATGCAGAGCCAAACCTCGTCCTCTCCCCTAGACCAAACAGAAGTGCTGTTTTCATTCTTCAGCTCGGTTTCTGATAGAGCCGGAGCCGGGCTAATAACACAGCGGGGTCATGCTGACCTCGGCTCAGCCAGTGGGTCATTCAGAAAAGCTAGCACGCTGCTGGGCTTGCTTTGCTACGGTGACAACACAATGGCAGATTGCTTCTGTCTGGGCGCTGGAGATGCTATCTCTAAAAGTTATGTTTTCGTGGTGATAGAGGAGGTGACGCTCCTCTCCTCTCGCTTCGCGGCCCCTCTATGGGTAAGTTAAGGGACCCGAGGCGAGGGCTGAAATGATGCGCGAGAGTGTGCCTCCAAACAACAGCAGAAATGGGGCTGAGGAATTTGACGGAGCAGACACAGGAAAACAGATGAAAGGGAACGGCTCTGTGCATTAATTCCCCTGTTGAGGCTTTGCTCTCTCACCACCACCATCAATGTTCGCTTTCCCCTCGACACTCAGTTCCCTAAATTGCCTCCCCACTCATCCACCTTTCTGCTGTGCTCTCCACCTCTCCTCTCCAGCCCTCACTTTCTCACTCTGTCTTTCTCTTGTGGGATGTGAAGGGGGCTCTTAGGCTGCTCTTTATTTGCATGTGCTGGAGAGGATTAGAAGCTGAAGAGTCTCAGACTGGCACAGTTAAGTGTCTCCTTTGTGTGTGTGTATACCTGAACCGTGTGTCTGTTCAATTAGATCTCAGTCTTCAGAAGAAGAACACTCACAGGGGCCCCTTATCTCCATGTGTGCCACACTCCATGTCAGCATCAGACAGCATCTCTGTTCTTTCATTTCGGTCATGTTCATTATTGCCCATCATTAGTGGGGTGTTTTTAGGGAGGAAATCTGCTTATGAGCTCTAATTCACCGTGCATATTACAGCGTTTTTGTAGTTTTTTCCCCTCCTTCTCTCTGTTCATTACTTCACTCCATCTTTGTCAGATCTCCCCTCTGAGAGGTCCAGTGGAAGGAGGCACCCTGCTGACAGTAGAGGGCAGGAACCTGGGCCGCAGGGCTGGAGCAGTCAAGGTCTCTATAGGAAATGTGCCATGCACTCTGCAGCCCAAACTCTACACCGTCTCCACAGAGTAAGTATTACAGCAGATAAGTGCATTAAGATGCAGGAATTTGCAGTGTATATCAGCTGTTTCCCGTGTGGCTGATCTTCCTTGCACTTATGAAATTACATTTAGCATTATCTACATTTTCATAATGGCAAGATGGCAGGAATAAGTGCTTGGCCTATACATCAGCTTACATTTTAATTAAATCCCTGCTGCAATATCATGTCGCAGACTTCTAAGATGATAGCTAAGAATTACCTGCTGTCATGGTAACCTGTACATGCTTTCAGGCAGGTGAGTGTTCAGGTGGATGGAGGGCAGGAACGGGCGCACGAAACAAGTGACAGAAGGATTTCTCACAGTCTCTGAAAGAAATCCTGACATGAGCGCCGCGTGAGCTAAAACCCAAATCAGACAGTAAGACAGTGAGAGCCGCCTGCTTTTAATGGATAGCAGATGCTGCTACAGCTCTCCCACACTGGAGTGACTTATCAGCTGGGAAAAACACGAACGAAGCTGAAGGGTGTCAGGGTTAAAAACATTTTCGGAAAAATTAAATACCTCTAACACAGGTGTTACGGTATATTTAAGTGAAAAATTATTTTTACGGCTCTCGTGTTTACAGGTTTTTGAGGCAATTGGAGGATGTGTGTTGTAAAAGCCATCCAGCCTTTTGTGGCTACAGAGGGATCGTGGGAAATCTCAAACTGACAAATAAAGGAGGAAATCAAGGGTTATGGAGTTAGAAAGCAGTGAGCTTACCAGACCTCTGTAGACTGCTCCTCATCTCCGCTAGAGGCCAGTGACTCAAGGCCATGTTAGAGCAACACACCAGACTCTCTGACCAAATTGGCAGGAGTTGACTTGAATTGCATAAAAGAAAGAACAACGAATGCAATAAAAAGACTGAATCTCTGGTTCTGCCACATCAACTCTGATCATTTTTGAAATTGTCCATTCAAGCCTTATGTTATGGAAGAGCAACCCACATATTAGAGGAAGTTTATGAAATGCCATTGAGAGCATAGAGTATATTCTGGTCCTGGCAAATGAATCAACAAGATAGAATATCAAAGTTCAATTTTTCAGTCCCAGATCAGATGGCGCGCAATCAAACCTCCAGAAGACTGAGTGGAAAGTCTGTCACTCAGAGTCCTGGAAGGGAAAGTCAAACAAACCGTTCGAGGCAGCTCGTGTGACTCAGTACTTTTCAGTTTGTAACTGACAGACCTTTATTTAAAGAAAACCCCAAAATGAGTCGGTACTAAACTTCTCACAAATCCCCTTCACAGTTCATTAATAAAATGCAGCCTGTACAGGTTCACCAGACTTGAAATTAGAATGTCGACCTCCATGTGTGGCTCAGTTTTCATGTATTCATGAGGCTAATTTTCACAAATATTATTATGCAGCACACTTCTCATTTAAAATGACTCCATTGCCATCCCTGTGATGCTCAGGGACCATCACACTGTCACCATGGAGACAGCAGGACCCGGCTTTGACTCTGGCAATAACAGAGCTCGGTGGAAGTCGGTAACTCTACAATTACATCCAAACTTTCATTCAGTATCTGTAATGTTCCCTGAATGGAACTGTTTATCTGGTCTTGCTCCATTGAAGCCAGTCATTGTATTAAGACCAGTTCTCGGGTGACCTGCGGGTCTTACCTGTCACTCCGGCTGCCTGACACATTCCCCCAAAACCACACATGTCGAAAACAGCGAATCACATTTCACTCCGGGGCTGATCTCGTCTCGTGTCGTCATTCCTCATTGGCTCTTGAGGCTGGTTGTTATGACAGCGGAGCACATCCTCATTGCTGGAAGTGGCACTGACAAATCATAACACGTCAGTGCATCTGACAGTGTCAGCACATTTGACTTGCACACACACACACACACACACACACACACACACACACACCTACATGTTTTGACTTCTATCCTTGTAAGGACCTCTGCTGATTGGTTAGATTTAGTCCTACCTCATCACCCTAACTGAAACCCTTTATGTTCAGCATTAATGTTCAAACAGAAAACAAACATATCCTGAAGCCGTTTGAAGATCGTTTTACAAAAATACCCTCATACTTAAGTCTAAAACTCAAACGAGCACTCGCAGAAAGGCCAGACTCAACAGCCAACACACACCTGTGCATGTGATCTCATTTACCAGGACTGTTGAGACAGGTGTCTGCTCGTGTGCTGAGAGGTGAAAGTTCACATCTGTGTGCCAAAAGGAAAATGCGCAGCGCTGGGGAGGCTATGCTCCTCACACTAGGTGTCAACATGTTAATTGATGGCGCAGTTAGTCTAGGCACACCTCATTTACTGGAGTACTTCTCTGGATATGTGCCTCAGATCCTCAACGCTGCCCTCTCTGTCATTTTCATCTGAGCCTCAAGTGGCCTTCACCCTGTCCATTTAGCAGGACTCAGACAACACTCAACCATCATCCAGACACGTGTCTGACGTGACTGTTGATGAGCCTCATCAGCCGCTCGATGGGAAATGATCAGAGACGTGTCAGACTCAGTATTCAAGCCCAAATGTTGCCCTTTGAGACCAATAATATCTCCACAGTGGGGCGGTGATGGAATCTGGAGCAGGGGTAGGTCCAGGCTGCGTCAGCTCCTACTGGGAGTGTGGCTGTCCTTTGACTGGGGTCACACTGCATCAACATCACACTCGGCTCACATGCATACATAAACACACCAGGACGTCTGCGGGTCATGCAAAATTCCTGCAAAAGTCTTTTTGTATGTTATTATTACGTATATCTGATTTCAGGCTGTTGAGAATCTTCACATATCTATAAGGCAGGAATGTTGCAACATTCGAGCAGGAGGTTGTGTAATCCTTTTCTGTTGTGTTTCAAGCGATTACCGTCACTACTGCGAACCACAGAGACTATAGGACAGGCAAGAATCTAATTCACCAGAAAATTAATTCATTTATTTGCTTAATTTAATTGGTGTTCATTCAATTATGCCATTACAAATCCAGTGTGAGGATATTCTGCTTATGTCAGTGTTTTGTCATTCTGAAGTGAACACATTTTGGCTGTGAGCTGTTAAATGGACAGAACAAAACATCTGCAGAGGTCTCTTTTGCCATGTGTTGACGATTTTTCACAGTTTTATGACATTTTATGTTGTGCAAAAATGGGATTGAGCGTTAAATACATGCAGGCCATATGGGTGCCGTCATGGTTTTCTATCACACTTTGCTTGGGGTGATCGTGAAGCAGGTTTTAAATTCTTTAAAGAGTCTCGGTGAACACCAGCATGTGTGTAAATGCTACATGCTGACTTTGTCATAGCTTAGATCTCCTGGAAATCCTTTGTCTGTGCTCCTCAGGAAATAATTGTTTTCTAAAAGTCTTTTAATCCTTGAGTAATGCTTGATATTATGGTCTAATATTAGCCGTCACATAATGGACTGTTTTGATAACAGTCTGATTCCCAGCCTAAAGTGTCGCTGCCGGTTCAGGCTGACTCAGGCTCCAAAGTCTCTTATTTCCCACAAGCTTGAACCTGAATAGTCATGATTCACTTTGCTCGTCCCTATTTTCCACTTTATTCTCTAAATTAGAGCATGTGAAATGATGCGTTGTCCTCCAACAGGTGCGTGTCTGCCCTCGTGCCACATAACTGACAGGAGTGTAATTTGAGTGTAACGACGTTCTTTTACCTGATGCTCCTGTAATTAATGAGCGAGGAATGCAGAACCTGCCATCAACAGATGGCTGGTACTGCAGGTTATTTCAGAGTATTTTTAACAGCTATTCAGCCACATGAGCAAAACTTAAATTGGTCTCCTTTCATTCTGCAGTGGTCTCGGGCTGAGGTTTGTTTAAAATGGATCAGAGATGCTTTCTCTCGGTCTCAGCCGTGACAGCTCGACCGCAGTCGGGCCTAGGTCTGCCCAGCCCTCTCATATCTCACCCTATGTCCTGCCAGGTCCTCCTGCATAAAGCACAGCTCCTCCGCGTATGTAAATTCCCCTCCATCCCCCTGTCAATCACTGTCAATCACTAGCTGAGAATCTATAACCACTGTAGCAGCAGGCACCTGACTAAATAAACCGACGGGGTGTCAAGCCGGAAGGGGGATCGTGCGAGGCAATAAAGGTTGTGTTCACCCCCTGGTACATTTATCCCAGTGAGGTCCCAGAACAGTAGGTCCCTGCGCCGTACGCCGCGGTGTCATTAATATGAGACGTCCCTGTAGAGAGCACACGGATGACACAGGGTTTAATCACAGCCGGGAGGTGAGAGAACAAGCCTCAGCAGCCCCTTAATCTCCTCTGTGGTTAGACACATCTGGTCTGAGGAGCTTTGAACTTTGCATCTCCTAATATCTGGTATCTCAAGGCTTTATTGGATTCCATATGTAAATTCAATAGGGATTGATGAATTAGCTCATAACCCCCCAATCTCAAAGATTAATTATGTGTCTTTGTTTAGGAGTCATGATCAAGATCTCCTTCCTCGTGTGTATATTAGTTTCTCCTCTCCTGCAGTTTGAGTTGTGCAACCTCTTCTTCTTCTTTTTTTTAAAAAAAAAAAAAAAAAATTTGATTAACATTGAAAGATTTATTTTTTTTTTTTATTTTTTCACCAATGATGTGTTTTTTACTAGCTGACCTCACGTCGTGTTGTTTTGTGTCCAGGCTGGTGTGTCTCACGGGCCGGTCTGAACACGACAAGGCGGACATTGTCCGAGTGGTTGTGGATCAGAGTGGGACGGGCACGTCAAAGGAGAGCTTCTCGTACTTAGTGAGTATTCCCCAGACATCTACCCTCATGCTGATTTTTTTTTTTTTTTTTTTTTTTGNGCCTCTTCCTCCACATTCTTCTTCTGCCTTGCTCCCCTCTGGGAAAGCCCTCCCAAGTGTGTCAGTTGAGTGTTAACAGATGCGTTTTATGATTCGGAGGAATGCTAGTGTGTGGGAATCTTCAAACGTCCATCTGAGCAGCAGCTAAGCACCATTGTCATTCTGCATTCGCTGCCAGCAAAAACAAATATGGTGATTGTTGGAATGTCCCTTTGCTTCGTATTCATCACTGGCCGAAGAGAGCTAGCCAGCGTTGTGTTACTAACTGACCTCGACCCACGCAGTCTCTCATTGGAACAAGAATATTCAGCCAGTGGAAATACCCATGTAAGACCTTTGTTTCTCTTTGTTTATAGACAAAGACTTTTTTATATTTCAATGCTGGAACGTTCAATCAGTTCAGCAGCTTCTGAGAGCAGCTCTGCCTGTGAGTCATCCCCCCAGAGAAATCATCCCGATCTCAAAACCCTTCTTGATACATAAAATCCAGAACAACAAACATGACGGGAGGCTGTTGTGGGAACTCCTCTCAGACTTTCTTATCCTACACTGCGATGTTCGGTGTGTGAGTTTTTATTTTTTTTTTTACTGCCGGTGTTGAGAAGAAGATGTGGGAGAAAGGGAAACAGTTCTGGAGACAGGATATGTGCTTCTACTGCATCTCCTTCCTCAAATCTTTGGACGGAAACATCTGCCTCCATACACCCACTCCGACACTCAAACGCACAATAGGACTGCTCCATCCGTGCACACTGAGGAAGTGAATCCTGTCAGTGAGGATAAGAGGTTTCCCTCGGGGCAAGGTTCATGGTGGGGATAGAAAGTTCGAAAAGAGCAGGAATGCTGATGCTGGTAACTGCAGAGCTGGACAGGGATATTCATCTTCGCCTAAGGAGCCTTGTGTATGTGCATGTGGTTGTGTGTGTGTCGGTGCACGTGTATATGTGTTTTCATGTGTATATATGATTCAGTTTTATGTATGCATGGACGTTATTACCAGCAGTATAGCTGGTCCTGCTAGCTCGGGCCCAGAGGCCTGTTGGCGCTAACAGCACTTTAACATACTGCAGCGTGGGCTGTCTTCACAGCTTTCTCACTAATTTACTGTTATAGTCAGCAGCTGCCTCTACCAATCTGTGAAGATATTTGAACCTCAAAGGACGAGGAAAGATTTAATTTGCTGTCAAGAAAAGAATCATAGAACACAGACACAGTTTGAGTAAGCGCCTGTCTTTTCCAGTGACAGAAGCTGTCAGACGTCTAGTGAGAAATGTCTCTTTTGTCATGTGCTGCATCTCTACGCTGCATGCAGGTACCAAAGCTGCTGTTCATAGAGCCGAGCAAGGGCTCTCGTGCTGGTGGAACCAGAGTGACCATCGGTGGGGAACACCTGGACATTGGCTCCCAGGTTAGAGTCAAGGTCAACAACACACTGGAATGCACCATCACAGGGTAAGTACCTCTTGTTTGAAACTGTTTAATACTGGTGTTTTCTACTTCATACCAAATGCATAGACATAATCCTTGAATATTCAGGCTGTATGGCTTTGCCTGCATGAAGCTTGTCAAGTTGCTCACACGTTTAAATTCAGCACCTCTATTTGCAGCAACAATTCATTCCAAAATAGTTCTTCTGTGAAAATCTGCCAAGCTGCAGTAAACATAACTTCGGCTGTAATAGGAAACATTTTTGGAATTAAACATTTTTAAGCATCTCAACTTGTGTGGTTACGATGTTTACCATTTTTCTTTTTCTTTCTTTTTTTTTCTTCCAGCAAAACAGATCAAACGATTGAATGCACCATGCCCCCAGCCTTGCATGCATACACCGACTCCGTGTCAGTGTGTGTGGAGTTTGAAGACCTTCCCTGCCAGGGTGATTCCCTTAGCACCACGTACACCTATGAGAAGAACCCCACTATAAGCTTCATCCACCCCAAAAAGAGCTTCCTCAGGTAGGAATACTGCCACACACACACACACCGCAAGCATTAAACCGAAAATGGGTTAAACAACTCAAGCTGGAAAGCTTTGCAGTTCCCCTCCCTTTCCCAGTCACAGACATAACTCATTACAGTAATGCTGCCCTGTGTGTCTTCTCCCTATTGTGTTCTAAATAACACAGCATGTGTGTGACAGGACAGCGGCACGTCTTTGATGACGTGCAGATTTTCCCTACAGTCTGTTTTTCATTATAATCTGCTCCTCTGTTTCTCTTTCATTTTGGTGCAGTGCCCTAAAGTATTTGCATACCAGTATGAATCTGACACATTTGTGCAATAGCTCTCTGTTCTTGTGTGTGTCACAGTGGTGGCAGGACCATCACGGTTACAGGCCAGGGTTTTGATCTGGTGCAGAGTGTCACCATGCAGGTGCTGGAAATTGGAGAAACAGTGAGTAATCAGCTGAACTGTTTCCTTTTTAGATTATATATATATATATATATATATATATATATATATAAAAAAAACACCTGATAAAGGACTTTATTTTTAACCAACTTTGTTTTTTTTCTGGTCCTTCCACAGCGATGCGCCGTGCTCTCCCCCTCCACAATCACCTGCCCATCCCCAGCGTCCAGCCAGTCCCAGCAGACCTCAGTGCAGTTCTTCCTGAACGGAGTCCTCTACACGGGAGACAGCCCTTCCTCCTTCGATGGCGAGCCAGAGGAAGAGGAGGAGGAACCTCATAAAGGTCACTTCCTGTTGGAATACGTGGAGGACCCTCAGTTCTTCACCGCCAGCAAGGAGAAACTGATTAAACACCACCCAGGAGAGCCGCTGACACTTATCATCAACGTGAGTGACACTGCTGAGGCGGGACGTTTACATTCAGGCTTCACTGTTGTGCTGGGTCGCTGATAAGTCAGTTTTCAGTCAATGTTGTTCGCCTCCACTAAATAGGAATACTTCTGTTTTTACTGATTGTTTTACACAGCTATTCCATCCGATTTAATTATTACTTTTTAATTATTATTGAATAGGTATCAATTCATTTATAATTATTATTATTATTAGTTTAATACTGGAACTTAAAAACTGAACCTGAACTGAACAGTTAAACAGCTGAAATTGCATTTTACCCAACAGATGGCAATACGTATTTACTATTAAGATAAATGACTACCTCGATAATGGAAGAAATAAAGGATTCAGTAAACTTAAGAGTCTCTGGCCAAGCAAGCGTCTCTGAGGCTGTATTTAGTCTTGGACTCTGTGTTTGGTGTCTAATGCTAAAGTCAGCATTATACGTTTGTACACAGCAAACTAATTTTTCACCAACATTTATGTTTGTAACGTAGTTTGCTAGCAAAAATGAGCTCTAAGCACAACAGTTGCAAACACTTATTTTCGAGGTATGTCTTTACCTGGTCAAGGTGTACCCCGCCTCTCGCCCAATGACAGCTGGGATAGACCTCAACATCTGAATAAAACTTCATGGCTGTCCATAAAAATATTTATAACACACAAATCTCAACCTCAAGGTAGTAGAGAAAGTAGGAAGTGGTAGACCAAAGGGCCAGTGAACTAGCACTGCAGTCTCTACATCAATGCTACAGTAATGGCTAAAACATATCTGACAAATACGCTGACTAGCTTATGTTTCATTTTTTCATCAAACAATAATCAAAGGTGCAGATGCTACATCACTGATTCATATCAAACTCTTAGTGACGCTACTTTCTAGCATTTCCCTGCTTGTCTGACTCCAGCTGTGAACCTCACTACCCCCACTATAAGCAGCAGACAGAGCTGAACATTTCTCTATTCATATTCACCTCAACCAGAGGCACATAAAACACATCAAAGGCCGTGTCCCCTGAAACGTGTTGATTTCTGCTGGGGGTCCTCTGTGTGGGGGAAGGGCGCAGTGGCAGCTCAGTGGGAGGTCTCAAGCTTCTTCCTGTGTTCCTGGCTGATCTAAGCACCTGTCTGTAGGAATTCATCGCCCTAAAGGGCCGCCGGCTGCGACACTGTACGACACGCACATGCTAACACCACAGACAGGGAATTCTGAGCATGATGCGGCTTCCTCTTTGTGTTTTGCGAGTGCCAGGATGAGGCCCCTGCAGGAACCGCTGCCTCAGCCTGTCTGCACGGGTGACTCGTCTGTTGTTTCCTGTTTTGTTTAAGAAGGTGGATTCCACTTGTGACGGACCTGAAGGAGGGGGTGAGAGGCTGGAGAGTGAATGTGTTTGTTTAATAGGGAGCTTGTTAGCCATGCCAAGCTGGAATGTGGGTGGGTTTTGTTTGCTTTCATCCTGTTTCGGCATTTAGGGTGCACGGTTTCGGTCTGATTAGTTTATGTGTGAAAATGCTGTTGCATATTGTTATTATAATATATATATATATATATATATTATAATAACATTTTTTTCACAAAATGCTCAAGCATATTTGTATAAAGAGTTTGGTGCTCTTTGTTCATAATGTGTGTGTGTGTTGTGTCTGGGTAGGGAAGCATTTGTTGACAGAGACCCAGGGGGGAGCATCCTGCAGTAAGGACAGAACAGTGCCCTAAGGCTGTAATCAAAGCAAGGAAACACACCGGGGATAAACACACAGACACACTTCCTCACTTGTCATTCCTATATTGAAGGGAAATTGTGGTTTCATACAAATAGGGTCCTATTTTTGTACGCATGGCCATCGTTCTAATTAGTAATCATAACATTGTGCATACTGAGATAATTACGCTGAGCTAAGATTGAATTGGAACGGAAGAAAAACTAGCAGTGGTATAATAATATAGGTTACATACAGACCTCCAAGGTTAAACTAAATGATTTAGAAGACTGCTGTGTAACTTCCTGGTTGGAGTTTAGCCTTCCAAAAAGCGCTTTATGCAATTAAGCTAAACTGTTGGCTTGGTCACACCTAGTTTGTCCGTTCATGTTTCTGACTGTGACTAAATCATTGTTACGCAACCCTGTTCCCAAACCTCAGCCACCACCAACACCACCGCTTTGGCTGTGCACCACAGTCAATAGCCTCTCTAATACAGCATTTTGAAGACCGACACCACTGTTGATATTTATTCAAATATATTGGCAGATTAATGTTTCTCACACCAAGCTGCAACATAAATTTTTCGATAAGGTTTGATTAAACCAGGGGTCTGCAACCTACAGCTCTGGAGTTGCATGCAGCCGTCAGCCCCTCTGTAATGACTCACTGTAGCTTTGACATAAAATAACATTCAAATAAATAACGATTCAAATAAATAACGATTCAGTGGATTTCTTCTTCTTTTTTGCATCGTCAAAGAGGAACAACTCTTATCTTGGATTTAAAGGATATTCTTTGACATTGAAGTATAACAAAAATGTTTCACTACCAAATTTCACCATCTAAAATATGCCTCACATGCGTCTACATCTTCTGCCTGTCACCTTTCCCTGCATGTGTCTAATTCTAATTCTAGCAGCCTCCGACTTGTATTTTAATCAAGAAATAAGGTGAAACATTTTTTTGCGCACAGATACATTTGCTGTCACTGCCAAAAATACTGACTTACCTGTATACCTGATACGTGGCTAGTAACTGATAAGAACAAAAATATAATGTTGGAAAACATTTCCAGAACATTTGCTGAGATGTACCAAGCTGGAGATGAGTGGTTTCAAAACTGCTGAATTCAGTGCAATTTAGCTCCAGCGTACTCAGTTGCAGAGTCAAGTTTTTTCAGGGTCAAATATGTTTTGCAGCTCCAACCAAAAATTTCTTTGTGGGAGAGAGAGTGCTAAAACATCTGTTTTGTTAGTAAAGGTTGCAGATCATTGCCCTAAACAGTTTCAGCCCAGGAATGCACTTTACATCTGAAAAATGAGCACTTTTTCAAAAGGTTTTTGATGTTTCCGCGATGGGCTCCATATAGACTGAAACGGGAATTCCAACAATTTAGTCGTGTGCTCTCAGATCGTTCAAGATAACTCCAGCTTCTGTGAGTTCAGTCTAATACTGAACTAATACTGAACTCACAGAAGCTAGAGTTATCTTGAATTTTATCCCCTACACACATTTTCCCTAACAGCACCTTAAATCAAACCCTCACTTCCTGATAAACATCTTTCAGACTCGATGTAAAGCAACGTTTCTTTCTCAGATAACTGATGGCATACGTCAGGGTGGGTTTTTCAGGCTTTAGAAGGCTGCAGCATGAGCTTGAGAGCTCTTTGAACAGGGAGAGGGCTGTTCCTCATGACTAAAGTCACACTCTAAGTGTAAAATCAGGGAGTGTCCTTTTAATTAATATAGCGATGAGTGACAGAGCATAGGTATAGATGTGGAGAAGAGATCAAAAGCAAAATCCTTCTGTAAAATAATAATCTGTAAAAGTGTGCAGGCAGGGATCACCATCAATGGTTTTGTTTATAGAGACTTTTTTACTAATGAGAGAAGGAGGCAGTGGGAATGTTTGCTGCTTTTAGGTGAACTCGAGCCCAAACTGGATTGTAGTTTTCCACTGCCTCTCTCAGACCTGACAGTCTTGCCACATCCTGGGTTGTGTATGTGTGGTTTAACACTGTTTATGAATGTTAACAGCCCCTCCTCTAGTGTAGTGCTGACGGCAGTTTTTATTTGTTTCTGGTGCAGAAGGTGCAGAGCGATCTGGAACTGGTGCCCGACGAATACTCTGTGATGGTCGGCCCCTATCCCTGTAACATCAGCTTCCACAACGACCAGCTGTTCCACTGCACCATCAACGGACTGCTGAGCTCCAGCGAAAGGGAGCTGCCTGTCACTGTAAGTATGCAAGTGTGTAAAACACCTCACGGATAATGAAACTGCGCACCCGCAGCCTGTTGTTGAAAATATTACTCAATAGACCCTGATAATTTAAGGATATCGCCCGTCTGTCACGCAGCGTTCAGGCCAGCAACATTTAGTCGGAGTCTGAACCATCTGTGATGTTCACTGAAACAGATTTGATCTGCACAAGCCCATGCTCTGTAACTGCCACTCTCCATACATTATGAATGGTTTGTAGCTCCTGAGCGTGCCACCATAAATCAGTAGTTACTGGGCCTTTCTCTCCGTTTCATAATGGTGTAACAAAACAGTGGCATGTCTACCATCTATCATCGCTGACACAATCGCCTATTGCACTGACACGGGCTGCTCCCACTGATACCCAGCTCGTCTGAGTCAGAGATGATTTCACTACTCGCTTGTGTTTTGGTTTTGTTTCCAGTCTCTCTCCGTCCACTACCAGAGGTCTTTATCGTGACTGGGTCAAGCCCTGTGAAAAACGCAGACCCTCTCTTTCCCATACTCCTTACTTGTTCCCATCTGTTGTAGTCCTCTCTGGTATGTTTTGATGGGGCTTTATTAAGGGGGAAAGCATTCATCTATATTTAAATACGAGCCAAACTGTGAGTGGTTTGCTGAAATAGCTCTGAAACATATGTTAGTCTCTCTCTCTCTCTCTCTCTGTCTCAGCTGAGTTGTACTGTAAGAACAGTTGCCCCACTTTGACACAGAAATAGAAGGAAGGCTCGTTTGTTTCTCACTCTCTCCGCGCCTGTCTCGCTCCTTGCGTACCTGTGGCTCGCTCGAGTACCCACCAACCCCGTCTGTCTCTCAGGAGGTCTAGGAATAAACATGAGCAATTAGCAAAGGCATAAAGGCAGGGCAAGGGTCAGATGAGATGTCATAACACAAATGGGTGGGCTGCCAGCACACGAGCGGCGGGGATGATTTGTGCGCACATTTGGCAGGGGCATAAACGGAGCGCACGTATATTTTCCTTTGTGTCGGCACATTTGAATAAATGCATACATGTCGGGCTGACTCATAGTTTATGGCCATTTGTGTTTCTTCACTTACTTTCGGTGGCAGAGCTATTTTTACGTGGCTGTGTTGTGCTTGGCTCTGAAGTGTTGCAGAAGTGGATGTGAGGAAACAGTGTTTTTGTACCCGGAGCGAAACAGGAACATGGAACAATAGCATTTTCCCCTCCATTACACCAGGCCTGGCTGTTGCAGTCTCTGGAAGAGGGTCTTCTCTCGCTGGTTCTGAGAAAATAAATGCCTGGACCTGAAAGAGAAACAGGGAATGAGGAAAGGAGTGAGACCAGCGAGTTGGTTTCCCCTCCTCAGAGTAAGACCAGCATAAGAGGGATTTGGTCTGAGGATTGGAGGCTTTTTATCCGAGTTTCGTTTTTATGAAGTATGCTTAGATTGGGGAAGGGAGAGGGAACGATGTGAGCGGGGACCACAGAGACCCTGCTGACTAATCAGAAGGCAGAAGTGAAAGTTCTTTTCTTGTCACATCTGGGTTAGTCTGAACTGGGTGACTCCTCCAGCTCATTGCAGAGAGAGACCATTTTTCAAAATCCTACAGTATGTAATTTTTTTTTCCCGGGTTGTCTGCACCTGTGACCATGAAAAAAAAAAAAAAAAATGATGTGCTTGTGCGCAAAGTACTTGTGTTCCCATTAAGAAACGCCTATGTTGGGCAGCATACATTTTTACACTGTGTTAGAAAGAAAATGCTTAATGCACCTGCTGTTTGTGCCCATTACTGCTCTGCCCTTCATCACTGTCTCTTCCTCTCAAATTCACTTTGCTCTGCTGGTGCTGAATTATTCAGATAAAGGGCAGCAAAAAGGTTATATTTGTGTCCAATAGATAATTTGACGTATCCAAGGACAGTAGCTAAAATTAAATCATTTTATTTAACAATTGCGGACTGGTGAGTCCATTCCTTTGTTTGCATCTCATTTGCAGTCATTTTTATTACTACTATACGTCAGTTTCTCGCCTTCAGCCGAACCAAAGGGCTGTCACTGTGCTTTTATCATCATTGCCCAGCTTTATATTCGGCTGGTGACAGCAGCTCGCAAGACAGATCTTACAATTCGGGCATTTTCATGAATGCCCTGGAGTAACAAGATTGAAATGGGTTTTGTCATCGAGGTAACTTTCACTGCTGATCATTATGATGATTTAAAGGGATAGTTTGGTTTCTTTGAAATATGAGCTATTCATCCATAGTCAGTGTATTACATTCGCCAGATGGTGGTAGGCATGCCCCCAATTTGCAGATGCAGACAAGAGAAGCTAATAAATGAACTGCTGTGGACGGGGTCAGCAGCGAAATCTATTCTGGTCACCTGAACAAGGCCCACCTTAAAAAAAAAAAAGTTTAACTGTATGCTATTTTTAGAATATTATCACAGCTTTACCTATCTGTCTGTCAGCTTTTTCAGTTGGAAACCGGAGCATCATTTTACCCTGCGGAGCTTGGGAGTGGCTGGTCTACAGCTGTACACACTTTGGTGTGTTAACACATTAACTCAGATTCTAATTTAAAACACCAAAGTCGCACAACAACGCAAACAAACTATAGTAACTGATCAAAGCAGCGGTAGACCACCAACTCATGCGCTCTCAAGGTTAATTTGCTTTTGAGAGAACAGATTGATTTAAAGGCTTCGCCGACACTTCAAAGAAACCAAACTATCCCCTTAAGGCCTATGTTAAAATGCATTTCATGTCTTATGACTTCTTCTGGTTGTGTGTATAAAGACACAAGGTTTTTGTTTTAGAATTTAAGAAGTCATGTGGTTTTCTGACTCCATCCCTGTGTGAAAAACAAAACTAATGAATGTATATGAGACACGTGGGGATGAGCTGTATAACAGACGAGGAGGGTAGATCCAGTTTGATGTGCTGTTTGTCTTTCTAGGTGCAAGTGGGGAACTTCCACCACATCATCGCCAAAGTGCAGCTCCGCGGCAGCGAGCTGGCCATCGTGGTATCCATTGTGGTGTGCTGTGTGCTGCTGCTCCTGTGCACTGTGGGTAGGTTGTCTACACATGTTCACAGCACATGACGGATGTGTGCCTGCTATAGCAATGGATGCTCCAGATGTGGAACAGATAAAAAGAATTTGGGGGTTATAGTTTCCCGCACCTGCTTTATCCCTCCTCTGTATCCAGAACACAAAGACCCCATTGTTCCTCTCACTGCTGTCTACTCTGCTGCCCGTGTGCTTATGAGTGTGTCTGCTGTAGTCTAATCTTTAAGGAAGTGTGTCTACAGGGCAGGTGTATGGGTGAAAATTGGTGTTAGTGTGGATTTTCACACCATTTCCTGCGCGGAATCTGTTATCGGATATTCACCAACCCCCTTTTTTTAATCTTGCCAGACTTTGTAGGTGTGACATAACTGTTGAAATAATTTGTCAACAAATTTTATTTACACGTTCAAAAATATAGATAACTTCGCATTCAGAGACATTCACAAAAAAAATAAAAAATTAAAAAGAAATATTTCACATGCTCAGAAAAGGTGACGCTCAAAACCTTTGAGACTAATTTTGACACCATTGTTCTGTTCTGGATGTTGTCGGTGCGTGTGATAACAGTTGTTTGGCTTTAAAACGTATAAGCCGTGCATTTTGTTTTTCTCACTCTTCTCTGTTTTTCTCAGCTCTTGTGGTGTACTGCACAAAGAGCCGGAGGGCAGAGCGCTACTGGCAGAAAACTCTTCTCCAAATGGAAGAGATGGAGTCCCAGATCAGAGAGGAGATTCGTAAAGGTGTGTTTGTAAGAAGAACGCTCACATGCGCACACGCACACACCCAAACGCACGCACAGCCTTTACTCTTGTAGCAGCTCCGCTATCAGAGTCATTTCAGCCACAAATGATGTTTTCTGTCGACTGACATGAAAAATGCCAACGCTGGAAGACAGAAATATTGACCACATATTTGTCCGTGCCTTTGTATCCGTCTGTGTGTGTGCGTGTGGAAAATGTGTATTTATTTTGGAGTTTCTCTTGTCTGAAGTGGGAGGGAGATACAACAGTTGACGGATTTGTGCCTACTATGCTTGACTCATAAACCACGGTGTCTGACAAACGATCAGTCACACACAGAAGCAATGAGTGGCCACGTTGCCATTGCTTCATCTACTCTATAGGAACAAGGTCAGTGTAGCTCTGCGGCCGTGTGTACATGCGTGCGCGTCTGGGGCATTAAAGTAAAGCCGCGCGAAGGCCACTTGGTGTCTGAGCACCCAGATTTATGGCGCGGAGATGGGGGGGACGGATAGAGAAAGAGAAATGGAGGGAGGAAGCGATAGGAGCGGGAGTGAGGGCCGTGAGCCTGAGGAAAAGCAGAAGCGTGGGAGGGAGAGGAGAGGTTATTTAGTCAGAGGACACAGATAGATTTGTGGCCGAGTTCAGGGTGAGTGTGCACAAAGCGAGGGGTAATTCTGCCGAGACGAAAGATGTGATAAAAACAGGCGGAGGGGGAGTATAAGAAGATGGGAAATTGACATATTCCAGGTTACTCTAATGGGAGGGCTTTGGTATTTGTCTGAACACTAAGGCAGAGGGGAGGTTTGGTATTGGGGCCTGCTGCATCTAATCTGGAGCGGAGGGTGTGAACTGACTGGTGGTTTAGAGGACGCTTTAGTGAGCAGGAGGATAAATAACCTGGAGGAGTAATGAAATATGTTTTAAATCCCTCCGGTCTTGTATTCTCTGCTTTCTGCACAAACACAGTCTGAAGAAGCTGCCATTGTAACCCAAATACGTCTCTCATCCTGCGACAGGAAGCACTTTTCCATAAAGAGATCTCCAACGTCTCATTAGGCCAGAACATTATCCTCTGCTGGTACATGCTTACCCAATAAAGTGACTACAATATTAGCATGCGGATTCGAGTCGGTGTCTGGACATGCTGATACTGTTTCTGCATGTAAACCCCAGCCTGCACACATGTTTTGGATAAGAGCCGCAGACTGGATTTGGCTGGTCTGATTGCCGTTTGGTAAATATTTGCCTGCATGCCGTGATGGGCTGCACAATCTGGCAGAGAGAATGAGAAAGGAAAAAAGATCAGGGGATTAGCGTTTTTCTATATTTAGTAATCAACCAGAACATGACACTAGATCTGGGAAATCACATGATACAATTCTGTGATTTAAAAGCACTTCCTTTGAAATCAGCCAGATTCTTTAAGCAGCCTGGGACAAACTGATGTTTACTGCATTAGCCTGCTGACACATTTGTTGCTTCTTTTACTTCGAAATGATAAATGAAATGCAACCGTGGATGAAAAAGGGTCCCGTGAGTCAAGTCCCGTCTGGGTGTTTCTCTTTTTTTCGTCCTTTTCAGGCTTTGCAGAGCTGCAGACAGACATGACCGACCTGACCAAGGAGCTGAATCGCAGCCAGGGCATCCCCTTTTTGGAGTACAAACAGTTTGTCACGCGCACGTTCTTCCCCAAGGTGAGAAACCACATTTTTCCCGTTATCTGATTTGAACTGGCGGACTGACAATACCATTTTTCTCTCTGGGGTTTTAATACTTTTTCCCCCTGCATGTCCCATTTCACGTTTCCCACCGCTTGTAATATGCAGGATAAAAATTCACCTTGGAACTTTTAAACATACGGCAGACATCTAGCGGAGTGTAGCTCAGTCAGGCACCCTGCAGGAGAGTTAATGTGCTCTCTATAGGTAAGCGTTTTTCTGATGTGCGTTCCACCCTGAAGGTAGACTGCGGGTCTATCTGTGGGTGGGTATTTTTCCACCCATTCAGACAGGCACCGCTCAGCGGGCTTTGTCTCCCAACCACAGGTTTGGACTTTCAAGGAGACGGAACAATGGCAGGCACAGAGACACGAAAAACTTTCTCAAAACATACTATTTACTCAGCTCGCACGCCCACTCTGTTGTGCAAGCATAAATGATCTTACGCAACGGCAGCCATGCTGGTTGCAGTGGACATTGTTTTTTCTTTAAGAAGGAGGAAGTGTTGGAAAGCTGCATGGAGGGAAACACAAATTACTGTCCTTGCAGCATTGTATGTCCATACTTTTTTGCTGTTAAGACAGCCAACACTGCACTCACGAACCCTCATGCTCTTCTTTCTCCACAAGAGCTTCTGGTTGTCTGAGATTACGTACACACAAAACTGTGTTAGACACAGGCACAATTAGCATACAAGCCAAAAGTAGCTGTCCTGAAATGACAGGCTGTTGAATGGCTGCCTTTTAGCTCCATGTCACTTTATCTCCAAACCCATTAGGGATCACGACGTTCTGTGTCACGGTGTCATGTTTCCTTTTCATGGTCACTCAAGGCCCATTTAAGAAACTCTGTCCTTTAGTTACAGGCTGCAAACTTACCACCAACGTCTAAGGGCCGGCTCTTTTCCTGTCTATCCATCTTCCTGTGTTTATAACTGCAGCTGAGCTTGTGTGACATTTTTCTGTGTGTTGTTTATGTGTGCTTCAGATGTGCTCAGATTACGAGAAGAGCCTGGTCCAGCCCGTCTACGAGAATGATGGTCTGGGGCCTCGAGCGCTGCCAGAGACCCACCCACTGCTGCAGGACTGGCAGGTGAAGGGTTAAGCCATTAGGGTTAAGTTTTCTTCTGCCAGAGTGGCTTGATTTGGTTCCTTTTTCACCGCTTTGTTTCTCAACTGGGTCACACTGAAACTTATTATGGTTTCATGGCCAGAGTAGTAAAAAGAAAAGCATATTGTGCTTTTTTCCCCCTCCTTTGTTTGGTTGCTGTAATGTGCGTGCGTGGAGAATGTCAGCGTAACTCGCATGCTGTTGAGTGTGAGCATATGAATACTAATGCATGTCACTGAGTGGTTTCTAATGAGTGAGACAAAAAAAAAAAAATCAGCTTGCCAAACAACACGCTGCCCACCAAGTTGATGTCAGGTTGTTGACACACTTCCCACTCGCTCATTGGACGACCAAACACTATGCTTTCCATTGAAATACATCTCTAGCTGTGTGCGCGAGGGCAGATGGGAGTGAGAGTCATAAAGAGAGTGGGAGAGGGGGCACGGGCTTTCACACTCATGTACACGTGCATGCGTGTGTGTGCACGTTAGAACGAGGGAAGGTAAAGATTGCGGCGCTAGTTTTGGGTCGGCAGCCGGGGGAGCCTGTCTAGCGGTGATGAAGTGCCTTGGATCCACATCGTCTTCCCGGGAAGTGTTTTCCAGGTCACAGCAAATAAATCTCACAGGCGGGCATTTATCTTAATGGACACCCCTGTTCTCCTTCTGTCAGGCTGCAAACCACACCATATGGCTGCAGTCCAGAGGGAAGACTTCATCACGCTGCTGCTTAGTCGCACCCATACTGTAGCTAGGCCATGCTCATTAAGTCGACTCGGCACATTTAGGGACAGTCGCACACGGAAAGGGACAGGAGAGAGCCAGACAGGGATGTGACTGAAGAAGCAGAGGGAAGAGATGCGGTAGAAAGATGAGGTGTTCACTCAGTAGGTCACTCCGCACACAAGGTGGTGAAATAGATTAAGGAGGGCGCGGCAGGTAATCCGGTTAGGGCGAAATCACGCAGTGAAGTAACTGTATCATCTCCTCCTTCTGTCATCAGGCCACCAACACAACACGGCCCAACATAGAAGAGGGCATCACTCTGTTCTCCACTCTCCTCAATAATAAGCACTTCCTCATCACGTTTGTCCACGCCTTGGAGCAGCAGAAGGACTTCGCTGTACGAGACAGGTAACTGCTCCGGCCAGTGTTTGCACTGTACACCATTGCTATGAGGGCGGTGATTCATTTTTTAAACTTTAATCAGATTTCATTATGTCTGACGGTGTTTTGTATTTTGTTAACACTGGCTAAAGTAAAAGGTTTAGTTTTCCGGCTCCTACTTGGTGAGGAACATAGTGGAACATTTAGTAGCTAAAAATGTTTCTCAGTAAACAATGTCGACCACAGTGGTGCCAAAAGGCGACTAAATACTCAACTCACGACTGAAATGGTGAGTCAGTCCTCGTAGACCGAATTGCTCAAGTTTACAGCAGAAATAAACATTAGTCATTAGTCAAGTGTTCAGAAACACGACTTCAGCTGAATGCCGAATGTTGCTCATGATTCTTCTTGTTTTTGTTCCGTATCATCTGCAAAAGTGACACCATGTTGGGTAATTCATTTCTACATGCTGTAAATAAACAAAAGTATTTATAACACTTTTCAAGCTCATATCAACACAAACGTTCCCCAAAAAAACAAAACAAAGCTTAATCACGAGCAACTTGACTTGTTGGGTTTCTTGAGACGCTCATCAGAATAACGTCTTCAGCACTGAATGACTGGTGGAGAGTTGGGGTTTCATTAGGATGCGTGGTACCCACCTGAAACTCACATGACTAGGGTCTGTAACAGCCAGATTCTCACTTGTAATTGGAGGAATTTATTTTGATCCTGTTTTATTTCCCAGCCGAGTGGTATTCTAAGGACCCATTAATGGCCAGAGGCTCTGGTCTCAAGGTGTATAGGGGTTGAACATTTTGGGGACGGATGTCAAGTCTGTTCTGTGAATCTCTGTTCTCTGATTAGAGAGGGGTTTTCCTTTGCCTTTGTATTTTGGAAAAAACCTGAGAACGTTCACAGACATTAACACAATAGTTGTTATTGGACAGCTCTATATTTTCCTAGGAGCTGTGTGTAACCGGTGCATACACCACAAAAATAAATGCTCAAAATTGTGGTTCACCAGCTTGGTGAATACTAGCCATCTATCAGTGTAGCTGCTGTGGTCCTGATGTCCTAAAACTAACTAGTCATTGTGCATCGGAAGAGAAATGCCAGAAGCGAGACCGCATCCCTGTCCCACCACAGCGTCAGCACTTACTGACTGATGTAGCCTCCTTCAGCTGGATTAAAGGGGCTTTGTTAGGGAAATCCCCTGCACCTCTGGATTTACTGACTCAGACACACCCTGCATTAGATCAGGCTTTTGGCTCTGCTGTCACAGGTGCTGTGGGAAGGACTAAATGCTGTTGTTGTTTCTGTAGCGTGGCTATTTTTAGACGTCCACTGACCACACACTGACAGGGCATGTTTGCAGGAGCGTGTTTTTGCTCATCTGTCTCCTCTGCTAATGTGTTTTCTCACCCTCTCAGATGCAGCCTGGCGTCCCTGCTCACCATCGCCCTCCATGGTAAGCTCGAGTACTACACCAGCATCATGAAAGACCTGCTGGTGGACTTGATCGACGCTTCGGCTTCCAAGAACCCCAAACTGATGCTGCGCCGCACCGAGTCCGTCGTGGAGAAAATGCTGACCAACTGGATGTCTATCTGCATGTACAGCTACCTCAAGGTGACGAGGGACTCAGTAAAAAAAAAAAAAGTAACGACTGAGAATAAATGCCACAGTTCTGATTTTTAACTCCACCTTTGTGACCCCTCTGCAGGAAACAGTGGGTGAGCCCTTCTTCCTGCTGCTGTGTGCGATCAAGCAGCAGATCAACAAGGGCTCCATAGATGCCATCACAGGGAAGGCCCGCTACACCCTCAATGAGGAGTGGCTGCTCCGAGAGAATATTGAGGCCAAGCCACAGGTAAGTTACACTCACTCAGTCGTGCTCTCTCAGAAATTAAGGTCAAACTTTCAATCAAGGTGACGGTAATTTTGCGAGACTCAGAACTTAAACATTCTCGCAGAGTATTTCATACTTTGTTTGCTTTTGCAGAACATCAACGTGTCCTTCCAGGGCTGCGGCATGGACTCGCTGTCTGTCAGGGTCATGAATACTGACACAATCTGCCAGGTTAAGGAAAAAATCATAGAAGCCTTTTATAAGAACCTGCCATTCTCCCAGTGGCCCCGAGCGGAGGATGTAGACCTGGGTAAGAGCACATTTTCTCTGATTATTTTCATCCTCTCCCCTCCCCAACCCTCCAAGATATAGTAATCTCCTTTGCAAAAGGTCAATTCCTCTCATGAAGCTCAACTAACCTGAGGCTGCAATATAATAAATGACAGAATGCATCGAGGAGAGTGTACAGTCATAATCACAAAGAGTTATTGCTTTCAAAAGCTGTGGAGCCTGCAGAGCTGATTTGATTAATGGCCCGGGAATATTTCCACAGGTCGTGACACAGAGAGTTAGAGCCCGGCTGGCGTATGTCTCGCATATTCTTTTCCTAATTTAGGAGGAAATTGTCTAACGCCTTTCTCTCTCCTTTTCTTTCTTCCAGAGTGGTTTGACTCTGGCAGCAACAGTAAGCTTCTGCAGGACCTGGACAACTCCTCAGTGATGGAGGATGGTCGAAAGAAGCTCAACACAGTCTTCCATTACCAGGTGTGTGTGCGTGTATTTGTGTGATCTGTACATCTCTGCTCTTGTAACGGTAACAGCGGGACTGTTAAAGGGGAGACCTCCATCTAAGTGGTGTCCTGGGTGTCCATGGGAGGGAGGGCGCTCTGTTTCTGCGTAGATGTCTGCAGTTTTGTTGGTGCTGCCGCTCTGTGTTTCTCATTGCACGGATCATTTACCGCAGTGTAGCTGTAACAGACTGTATTTTTTATTTTTTTAACAGCCAAATACAAAACAATGGTATTTTCAAATGAGGTACTTGCTTATTAACGGTATGTGAATTTCAGAGCGGTTTAGGGGCTGGTTGGTCTAGATATATCTTTGCAGTGTGGCACTTTTTTTCCACTTGAGAAGACAAATGTGTTTACAGCTCTTCTGAAAGCTCACACTGGAAGGTCATTCAGAGAATCCAGCTGAAGCAAAGCGGGTGAGATACTCCGATCGTTAAAATAGAGGGACATGTCTAATCCTTGCCTTAAGTGGGTATAAGTGTTGGCATGTTGGCCAGTGAAAGGAGTGATTAGACACCTCCAGTTTTAACATGGGAAACGGCTTACAAAGTTGTTTCCGACTTGAAAAATAGTTCAAATGAAGTTGCCTGCATACGCAACTTGAAGACTCTCAAAGACAATGTTTTTAGAAACATAATTTTTGCCATTACAGAAAGAAAAATATTAACTATGAACTACTTTTGTCCTCATCTATCATCCCAGGATCTATGAAAATGTTCCTCATTTCCAAGTTTTAACTTCTACACACAGGGTGCCAACCTCTTCCAAGTCCATTCTCGCTTTATGTGCCGTGGATGTATCAACTTTCCATTCACACATTAGATTTTACCATAATTGGCTCTCAGCGATTTGCAGTGTCCTAAAGTATCCACAGGGAAACTTTCCCCCTCCAGATGAAGCTAAACTCGGCACATGCGTAAATCATTCAACACTAAAGGTCAACACATCCAAACATCCAACTGCAGCAACAATAAGCAA